>PVYJ01007438.1:3903-19687 GCA_002995095.1 Rhizopogon sp. AM-2018a | reverse complement strand
ACACCCGTCTTCTCACCAACTGATACAACCTGCCTAGTGACCTCCATAGATTGTGTATACAATGTCGGTTTACCGTGAATGAAAGGTACCACAGAGACGGTGTCGTTTCCAAAACGACGATAAACTAATGACCGACAGGAAGAACAATCAATACACCGTTTATACGTTCAGGGGACAGTTGCGCTTACTGTTCCTGGTATTACGTCTCCATGTCCAGGCGAACATTACAGCTGGTAGATTCCGTTAGGCAATACGCCATTGTCTTCGAGGGAAAGATACAACAGACCAGGATTCCATGACATTTCTGGTACCATAATACCTGGCAAACTGAGAGGCTGAAATGGGACCCTTAAACCCGGGAGGTAATCCACTGCCTAAATAAAAACAGGGGTATCAAATGATAGTAATGATTGATGTAAGTCATAGGTATCGCACCTTCAGACCTGACACAAACTTTAGGGCCTTTGAGACTGTGAACACTGCGAGCAGCGCAGCTGTTGCAGTAGTCCAAGATAAATCTGCACGGTAAGTCCCATTCATGTTCGATGAATTATCAAGCACGTTTAAGATGATCAAGCTACCGACCCATTCCTGATTTGCTCTGTCAATTGATCTTGCAAAATTCAGCGGAGAAGAAGCTGGAATGAGGGATGTGTGAATCCACAGAATTGGCGCAGTGGAGTCTGAGGTGAACTGCCGTTGACAGTGCGGCCGTCTGACTGATCAGTAGTATGAATCCTGATATGGATGTTCAAGTTTCTACATACTAGTACATAGTGTAAGACCGATATCATCTTCGTCGGAGCCTCAGTTTACCATGCAATAGTGCTCACTATGGATATCAGGGGGCATAGCTGGATGTGCCAGATTCGATTGCCTAGGGTAATCAGGAGCACAGTGGTGGTGCTGTTGTTCTGGGCCGATCTGTACTTGGGAATTGCCGCCTGGCGTCAGTATCAACCTTGCTTGCTACTACGGATCGCACGAGCCCTCCGGCGTTTGAGCAAAGTTGGCATGTTGGTGGCATGTATCAATTTTCTTTCGAGGTTCTAACTTCTTATGTGGAGGACTTTCGCACACCGCAGTGAACATCGACCAAAGTTCAACGTTCAATGTCTATTCTTGCTGTCAAGAACACGGCCCCAAGCAAGAACGCTACACGGCGGTGAACATCGATTTAATGAGTCGTTCCTTCTTTACTACGGCAGAGTACACTTTCAGGCAAATGAAATTGGGCTTGCAACAGAACGTTGCCGAATCGTGGGAGTAACGCGCACGGACCAAGTTGAAAATGATATATATACCTGGTGCCATTCACCTTGAATCCTTAGAACATACTCAGCTAGGATCTATTTTATAGAAACTAACTCGAGTCTCGCATGTTTACACATGCCACATCCTTCAAATCCACTCGATGACATTCGCGCTCTCTCGTTCGACAGAGAACATGACTTTCGCGTTTACGCGGGGTTTCGAGGACGTTTGGTTCTGTGCTTCGTGTAACTGCTTGCAGTTGGGCGAGTCGGAGCCAGCGAGTTGAGCGTCTGTCTGATGGATTCCTGCTTAGTTGTAGATTGATATAATGATGTACTTCCTTGGGCTACATGCAATTTTATTGGGCTACTGAGACAACTTTTGAATCGTGATTATGGTGATTCCATGGATCTATTCAACAGAGCTATGCAATTGGGTCATTTGCCATGTGTCGACCATGCTTGTTGTGTGTGTTGTGTTGGTCCTTGGAGCATATGAGGAGGCTTGAAGTCGAGCTCGACATTGTTGTTGATCCATGCCATGAAACTTTCTGAGTTGACTCACTGGTTTTCTACCCCAGTTATTCGCCATGTCGCGTACGGCATTCTTATCGGTTTTACTTTGTCTGTAACATCGACATCCATATCATCGTATTGGCGCCTCCGACGAAGTCAACGAATCTCGCAGGAGCAGTTTGAGTTTCAGCCAATTGAATTGAGAAGCGATGAGATCCTCAACGGAGTCACTGGACTGATAGGTGCGTGAACCATCGGAACATCATTCTGAGTCCTGACTATGTTTGAACGTATCACATTCCAGGAAATACTCCTTTGGTGAGGATCAACTCGTTGAGTGATGCGTTGGGAGTCCAGATTCTTGGAAAAGCAGAGGTGAGTAGTTGAGCTAGAAACATGCACACCCAACGTGATTAGGCTATTTAGTTTCTGAATCCCGGAGGGAGTGTGAAGGACCGAGTAGCTCTGCGCAGTAAGTTCACTTGCGTCGAAAATCAGCTGGAGCTCATGCCTTCGTGACATGAAGTAATCGAGGACGCAGAGCGGCAAGGTTTACTGCACCCTCATACTGGGTCCCGCATCTTTGAAGGCACTGTTGGATCAACTGGTATCTCAATAGCAACGATAGCGAAAGCGAGGCAAGTGATCATGTCTTGGGTTTTAGAATATGCGGATCTGAAAAAATATAATGTTGCAGGGGATATGATACTAGTAAGCATTTTCCTGAGAGCTGTTTGAGTCATCTCACGTCTCTTAGCGATTATCATGCCGGATGATGTGGCCCAGGAGAAGGTGAATGCGTTGCAGGCCCTTGGAGCTCATGTCCAGTGTGTTCGTCCCGTGAGTATCGTCGACAAGAAACAGGTGCGGGCTGATACTGTGATCGCTCGTTTTTTTATATACTTAACACGATATCCATGATACTCGCAGTATGTGGTGAGCAATCTCTATGAAGTCATCGCGATGTAAATTCACTCGTAAAATTTTACGAATAGAATCTCGCTAGGCGAGCAGCCGTCGAATTTGGGCGTTCAGACATAGTGAAGAGCTTGGAGGATGCTCATATCAGCCATGAGCTCCAAACAGGTTCTGCATCTGTGGTAGTCACCACTACTTCATCGCACGTCAATGCAGAAGGCACCGTTGACGACCCAATGGACGAAGATTTGCTGAACAAGCCAAGGGGCTTCTTTGCCGATCAATTCGAGGTGCTCGCTTTGATAGTTGAACGGGTGCACTAAACTCACGAACGCACAGAATCGTAGTAATTTCGATGCCCATTACGAAGGGACTGGTCCAGAAATCTGGCGCCAAGTCGATGGTCACATTGATGCTTTTGTATCTGGAGCAGGTATGCACTGGTTGTGTTTCTACTGTGTTTCTGTAATGTATCATGTCTAGGAACTGGGGGGACGATCGCAGGCACCGGTCGGTTTCTCAAATCCATGAATGAGGAGGTAAAAGTTGTCCTAGCGGACCCGGAAGGCAGTGGTCTCTATAACAAGGTCGGAGTTTTGACTGCTGTCTGGCATCACTTCACACATCTTCAGGTCAAACACGGCGTCATGTACGACCGCAGAGAAGCTGAAGGCACCAAACGCCGACATCAAGTTGACACGGTAGTTGAGGGAATGTTCGTACAAACATTTTTCGCGATTCCCGTCTGATCTATCTCTGTAGAGGAATCAACCGCATGACGAACAACATCGACCTTGCGATCCCGATTATTGATGATGCATTCCGGTACGTAAAGTTCGTCACTACGTTTCCACGAAATCTCATGGATGAAAATAGAATAACCGACGTGGAAGCGGTTGCGATGTCCCGATACCTTGTTCAACATGACGGACTATTTCTTGGCTCCAGCAGCGCCTGCAATTTAGTGGCATGCGTCAAATTTGCAAAGAAAATGGGGTGGCGGGAAGGTCAGACACTTGTCACGGTCTTGTAGGTTCCCGCAAGATACGTGGGATGGTTATGAGTTCACTAGCTTCACAGATGCGATTCTGGTAACAGACATTACTCCAAGGTGGGTACATTTATCCTGAGGGTTATGAATGCTCTCTAACGCTTTTGGCCTCGGTCTGTCATCAGTTCTGGTGAGAAACTGCATGTTCAAATTTGACTGGAAATTTGTTGACGCACGTGCAGGAATGATGATTACTTGTGTAAGGCCAACATCCGAGTCGACCGCAGCTTAATTGACGATCTGATCGCCCAACCTGGTCCTGGAGGTCCTTCGCCCCAATAATATAATAATCCATAGGTTGCATGGGGTAAAAATATATGCGAGTGCTATAGTACAAATGTCACTTGATGAAGCAAAAACGGCGAGATGGAGATGGCAAGGCCATCAACTTGATGGATATGACGGCGCAGATAAAGTAGGGGGTGTGAAGTTGGGTATTAATCTAGGACCAAATCCATTTTGACTGGCCGACAGAGTGGCAGAAGGATTTGGTACGATGCGAGATGCCTCCTTGGATGGAGATACGCTTAGCGCTGTATGAGAGACGCTGTTCATGCTTCGGAAGCTCGTTAGTGTCTAGCTAGGATCGAAAAACATAGACATACGATGTATCCTGAGGAGCAGTATGCGGTGGGTCGGGTGTGATTTTGAGAAAACCAGCTTGCACCAAGAAGTCCCAGACACGACTGGTCTTATTGACATCAATCTTAACGAGATCCCGTGCCTCCCTGCGGCGAAGCTTGCCTCCACGACGAGCATACTCTCGCACGAGAGTTTCCTTAATGACAAGGTATGGTTTAGGTAAGATTCGGAGCTGCGAACAAAGAGTCTGTTCAGCCGGAGTGAGCAAATGTAGAGATGGGCTATTCGCAAGATTAAGAGGGGCAGCTAAACGAGAAAGTTAGCCGTTGTAATGGTAGACTTGAATGAAAAAAAAACGAACGTGGCTTGCGCACTGCAGGACCTGCAGAAGCTGTCCCACCAAGTTTTGGAGTTGATTCTCTCTCGTGACTTTTGCGACCTTCCGATTCTCCTGTAACAGCGTTAGCAAAGAAGTTATACCGAGAGATGACAAACGATGTACTCATACTGCCTCCAGCACGAAGCTGCGCCAGACGTTCTGAAGAGTAATAATCACGAGATAGATTTGCTTTCGCTTGAGCCTATCGCAAGGTGAGTAGCCTGAACGTGACAACCGGTTGCAGTGCGTTTCTTACCCGGCGAACAGAGTCGACTTCAAACTTCTCGATGTCGGCGGGAGTAGTAAGTCCCATTCGTCGATAATGCTGTAGTTCTTGTATCCGCTTCCTTAGCATGGCCTCATCTATTGTAGTGACACCATTAGCGCATATTCCACTGTACATTATAGACCTTACAAAGAATATCAGCAGCGAAAACTTCAAAGTCCTCGGCACTCTGGAGTCGAGCGAACGGTCGAAGTCGTTGAACAATATCCTTCTCTTCCTTCGGGCGTTTCTTTTCAGCAGCTTGCATCTGAAACAGTGGTGAGTTTATGGTGAGTGCACGCGCACACGCGCATCGACATACCTTCTTATATTCTAAAAGACCTCGTTCGTACATGATAGCTTTAGCTTCTCGTCGCTTGTCGACACGTTGGTTGTACATCTCCAACAGGGTTAGTTTAAAGGCGAGCGAATTTTCCGTCTCAAACGGGGGAGGTAGGGTAGCTTCTTCCGCATTTGGATCATCCTCCGATGGGCCCTGCTGTTCTCCAGGCGGTTCCTCCGACTTGACATGCGAATCTCCATTCATTGGGTGATGTCCGTTACCGTTAACGATGCCATTAACACCATTGGCAGGTAACTGACTGCCGTTCGTGGGACCGTCAACAGTTTTGCGCTCTTCGTGCATACGTGCCCTGGCACGGACATCCGCATCGTTCTCATCTTCAACAATCTGATCACCGCTCCATGCGTGACACATTCCAAATTCCAAATCTTTCACAAGATCCTCAGCTTCATTGTCAAGCTCATGTTCGAACTCGAGTCGACCAGGGAGGAAGGTAGCTATTTCATGTATCCCAGGAGCGGAGGTTGGGGCCACCTTGGGTGGTGGAGGCACAGATGTGGTCATGGTAGACATTCGCCTGCGCTTGCGGGCCTGAAATTCCTCTGGGTCTATATTGAATTTGACGTCCATCTGCTATAACGACGTCACTCAGTGGAGGCGCAGACTTGAATCCATACAGACGTACAGGAAGTGGCCAATTGGGGGAATCAACATATACGCTGTTGTAGTGTTCTTCAACATCTTCCTTGGTGCGGGTACCAACATGCTCTGCGATCATCTGCCAGTTTCCGAGACCTTCATGAGCTATTCCCTCGATAAGTAAGAGCTCCCTATAGATATGAATAAGACAAAGGGACGAGGGAAAACAATTGATAACTTACTCGTCTGCTCCCCAATCGGAAGAGAAAATGGGATATGAATGAAGCTCCTAACGTAACAGTTAACATGATAACACGCTCCAAATGTGAATAAGTCGCACAATGACACGGTATGCATGGCCTCGTGTATGCTTTGCGAACTCCTTGCCAGCGCAAAAGCAGGGCGGGCATATGTCGACACCATCTCCTGTCTCACAGACAGGATCAGCACACTTTATACGAGTGGAATGCGTCAGGTCGCATTGACAGCAATCACACTGAATCTGCAAGCCCGGCTCGTGTACAGGCAGCTGTAGCATTACCTTGAGGGAACAAGAAGAAGCCTGATGTTGCTTTGTAATCACCTGTTCACAAGAAGTTCCCACGCATCAGGTGAATGTTTCGAATCTGACGTCGACGAAGCCCGGACCCATGGAAGACGCGACATATGCTGCTAGCACCAGGTCAATAGACATTGAGCTCGGCGGACAAGAAGTCATCACCATCGACCTTGACAACCTCGATCCAAACCCAGAAGATGTTTTGGATCTTCTCAAGGAAGGCCAGTGCAAGGTTTCTGTCTGGACCAAGTTAGCTGGCGAGTATTGGCGAAGGGGTTATCTAGCAGCTGCCGAAAAAATAGCCCATTCTGCTATTGAATGTGCGTCTTACACCTCACGTTTTTGTGTAATTTACCTGACTGTATCTGCAGCTTTACAGGCAAATGGAACTACAGCTTCCTCCCCTCCAATATATGCCCTCCTTGCAAATATCCAGATAGCTCATGCTCAGAAAGCACCCAAAGTCGTCCTTTCAGATGCTCGTGAGTTCTGTCAAATTTGGCTTAAAGTTAACCACCGCTGACGGATTCTAGGCGAGGATAAACTGACCGGTGTGCGCCCAAAGGAAGAATATTACCGTGAAGCTGCTCAGTATCTTAACTCTGGGGAAAGGGCTGCTGCAGAAGGTGGTGAGGGTGTTGGTGGCACATTGGCATTCTTGACTCGAGGTACTGCCCCCCTCTCATTCAGTCCTTGACTAGTTTACCACTTTATCCAGGGATACAGCAACTAGCCACAAGGTCTATGGACGATGCCATGCGCTCCTTCGAAGGTGTATTAGCTGAGAAGCCTACTAATGTTGTGGCACTGCTGGGCAAAGTACGTCTGTTGGCCTGCGATATCAGGTAGTTGATGACGTCTTGGTATCAGGCCCGAATTCTCTACGCTCGAAGGAGTTATCCTCAAGCACTCAAACTGTTCCAGCAGGTTCTTCAGCTCAACCCGCAATGTATTCCTGACCCACGAATCGGTATTGGGCTGTGTCTTTGGGCAATGGACCATAAATCGAAAGCAAAAGCAGCATGGCAGCGAAGTTTAGAAGTTGTAAGTACTGGTACCGAGCATGAGGCACCCATTGGATTGCTAACCGACTTCCGTAGAATCCTTTAGATTGGCCGGCACAGCTTTTGCTCGGACTCGAGTCCATTAACGCGAGTAAGACCGATAATCTCAGCGAGCAAGATCGTGCGCAGGCGTTCCTTGTCGGCACGAAATTCATAGAGAAGGCTTTCAATGCCAATCAGAAGAGCGCTGCTGCCGCCAACGCGCTATGTGAGCTCTTCCTCAGGAAGGGTAGCTATAAACGAGTATGTGATCTGTTACCTCTTTTACGACCTCACTTCACGTCATGTCACTAGGCTCTGAAACTTGCAGAACGCACCATTCAGTTCGCTGATACACTCACGCTGCTGACAGAGGGAAACCTTAGAGCTGCTCGCGTGCTGCATGCAGAGGGATCTCTCAAGGAGGCTACCAAGTATTACACGGTGGCCACAGATGGCCAACCAAAGCATGTTTTAGGCGCTATTGGCATGGCTCAAATGCAGATACAAAACGGTAAGCCGACTTGGACAGACGGGTAGAAAGTAACTTATATCGGTCTCAGATGAGATGGCTGCAGCGATTCACACCCTCGATCTTCTGCTGCAGCCTCCAAATCCTCAGCGTTCGGTTGAAGCAATGGTTATGCTCGCCTCCCTCCGGGCTCACCCTCGACCAGGAGTTTCAAGCTCAGACGTAGCTCAAGAAAAAGCCAAAGCGCGTGAACTCTTTGATCGCGCCAATAAAGCTCTCGAGCACGAAGATTCTCTTGCATCCAATGGTCAGGTTGCGCATCACGCAGCTGGTTATATCAACGATGACTTGGATATGCATGTCGAAATTGCACGGCTGTGGCAAGAGGAGAGTCTAGAACGGACGACGCGAGCGCTTAAGGATGCGTTGAGGCTGAGTGAGGCGAGCGAAAGAGTCGACCCTCGGTTGCTCAATAATCTGGGTGCCCTCCAGCACTCGGAAGGCAATCTGGCAGAGGCACGGGCATTGTACGAAAATGCACTCACCAAAGCAGCTAGCTTGGGCCCGGATACTGGCGAAGGGATGTCAACATCGATATTATACAACCTCGCACGAGTGTACGAGGACAGTGGCGATGTTGCTGTAGCGAAGGAAGCATACGACAAACTTTTAGCACGGCATCCAGAGTACGTTGATGGTAAGTGCAGTAAAGTAGTTCCTCGTACCCCGTCTCATTGCCATTCAGCCAAGGTTCGACAAGCGCAAATGTTGGCTGATCTTAATCAGTCAAACGAAGCTCACGACCTCTTAAAACAAGCAATGGCATCTCAAAACGGAAATCTAAATCTCCGCGCGTTTTACACCTACTTCCTCATTCAAAGTAATTTCCCGAAACCAGCAAAAGATTTCGTCTTTGCCACCCTCAAGGATCACGACAAGCATGACGTCTATTCATTATGCGCGGCTGGTTGGATTCAGTATCACCAAAGTCGAGAAAGTCGAGACCCTAGTCCGAAGGCATTGGAAGAGCGGAGACGTGGTTTCCAGCGCTCTGCTGAGTTTTATGATAAAGCTTTGCAGTTGGACCCGCTTTGTGCTGTTGCGGCTCAAGGACTGGCCATTGTGACTGCGGAGGATGCACTGGGGTCCTTTGGTGGTGGTGCAACTACTTCTAGTGCGGATGATCCACAGAAACGAATGAGGAACGCGCGAGACGCCCTTGACATCTTTGCGAAGATAAGGGAATCTCTCCCCGACGGCAGCGTATACCTGAACATGGGCCATTGCTACTATGCTCGTGACGAGTTTGACCGTGCTATTGAAAGTGTAAGTCTTCCTGGAGTCTATCTCCTTACTCCACAATTGACCCACGCGCATAGTATGAGACCGCATCTGTGCGATTTTACAGTGGCCACAATGTTTCTGTGCTTCTGTGTTTGTGCCGATCGTGGTATGCAAAGGCTAGCAAGGATCAGTCTTTTGTTGCTATGAGTACTGCGCTTAAATATGCACAAAAGGTATGATGGTATTCTCATCTCTCACTTTCGTTAAAACTGACGATTTTGACAGGCCCTTCACTTACAACCGAACGACAAAGCCATCTTGTACAATATCGCCATGGTCCAGCAGAAAGCCGCGGAGCTACTCTTTGGCCTGAACCCTTCAAAGCGCACCCTAAAAGACCTGGAGTGGGCGATTTTGCAGGCTGCGCATGCGCAACGGTGAGATCTTGTTCATAATGTCGCGGCGTTAATTAAAAGAGCATTTATAGCTTGTTTGCTTCTCTTGCCGTAGACCCGTCGCCAGCCGTGCCGTACAGTCGGGATATTGCAGATCAACGTAGGAAATATGGTGAAAGTATGCTGAGGCGTGGAGACGAGCATCTGGCGACACAGAAGGAGTTTGAAGTTGAAGCTCGAGCAAAGCTTGACGCCGCTAGGCAGAGGAGACAATCAGAGAGAGAGAAGCAGGAGGCTCTCGAGGTGAGCTCATTCGGTCTTTCGTTCGTGTGTTCTGTTCAACAGCTGTTTTCGCAGCGTGAAAAAGTCGAAGAACTTCGCCGTCAAGCGGAAAAGCTAGCAGAAGAGCGTCGCAAGGCGAGGGAACAAGCCCAGGAATGGACGAGGGAGGTACAAATGGAGAGCGACGAAGAGCGCGAACGTAAATCTAAGAGAGCCGCTAAAAAGGTCAAGGTTGAAGGGGAGAGCGGAGATGAAGGCGCTGAAGTTAAGAAGAAGAAGAGAGGTGGGGGCAAACTCAAAAAGGCCATAGACCAGGATGGCGATAACGAACAGCTCTTTAGTGATGATGAGGTCGACAGTAAACCAGCGAAGAAGGTACGGCATTCATATTTAACTTGACTGTGAAACTGCTGAGCCCATTGAACTAGCGGGTCCCGAAAAAACGAGTTATCAGAGATGATGACGATCAGGACAATGTTGGAGGGCCACGCAAAAAGCAATAGTACGTGAGGCATCCAGACTTCTTAGACTTTCGCTCATTCGCTCTCGTTAGTAAAAGCAAGGAAATTATTTCTGACACTGACGATGAGGACATGTCATGATATATCCTTGAGCTATCCTGTCTCGACTTTCGTTACCCCTCCTTGCACTCTCCTGTACTGATCTAGATTTCCGCACACACATTCGCTCAACTGTACACTGCTCCGTTGTGTGTACACCGTTACGATGCACCCTACTTATTCACCGTGTCGGATGAGTATCAGGACTTCGCAAATATCTATTTTTCGCTGTCGATCGATTAAATAGTGCGCAACGACGGGTAAATTTGAGATTTGTAATATTCAAACCACGAGCGAAGCTCATTTGTGTTTTACCGGGTCAGTGGCAGTAGCAAATGGTGTCCACGGTGGAAGGATGGCGGAGCAGGAGTGGGAGCATAGAAAAGAATTCAAAAGACATATCCAATGGGCGGAAGGGGAGACAGTGGGACGCGAAACAATGAAACTTTGAAGACGTTGAGTAATATCAGGGACAGAAGGCAGGCAGCCAAGCTCGGAGATGATACCGGCCGGCATCAGAGAGAGGATTCATTTTACGTTAACAATTTCAAGCTTTTTTTAAGCCTACGCGAGCACTCTCATTGGCGGAGAGACTCGCTTAGACAGTGAGTTCGTAACCAATGTCTGGACTATCCCAAACCGAGCGCTCAGTGAACAGCTCAATGAGCGGCTAAAGTTGTAGATTGGCAGGCGACAATGCGGAATCGGAGGAATACCACTATGTAGTATGGACACGAGAGAGTGCGCGGAGGCGAAAAGCTACGAGACAAAATATCTGCGAGCCTAGAACCGGGTGCATGAATATATAAGGTTCAGTAGGGCAACAGCAGCAGGAAGAGACACGTGGAGACGCGAACGGGCGGGAATCCGAAAAGGTGCGAAAGGACGGGAAAAAGGTACAACGTCGGAGACTCGGCACCAGTCGGTGAAACAGTGAGCGCGGGAATAAGCACCATCATCATCATAATATTGTAACAGTTTATAGACAGCGAAAACTTAGCGTATTGATGTATCATTATCACATTATTGACTGGCGTCAGAGCATGGTAACCAGAAGGTCCTGCAGGGAAAATATTGAGCTGTGAGGGAGTAAACAATACTCAGTTTTTGCGTTTGACACTACGAGACGAAATGTCGACTGCTTGATTGAACTTGAATCGTAGCGGTAAGACTAAGATTGAACTCATCGACAGCTTCAAGTTCAACTCACGTGAGTTGATACCTTAGACGGTGTTCCGAAGCTCTACCACTGCCAGCACAAGGGTTATGTCGCCCCATGGAGAAACTTATGTTATGGGACTGGTCCACGCCAAGAGATATCGTGTCGCCATGGTGCATTTGGTAACGTTTAGTCGGACATACATGTAGATGATGTATGCTTCTGGAGTCTGGACCGACCCCATACTGCCTGTGTGTATAAAAGCGAAGTCATAACTTCCGGTTCAATAACAAAAAACATCATCCACTGCAGCTCTCCCGAATTGCAACAATGAAGTTTTTCTCACAGTGTTCACTCACCACTATGATCATATCTACCGCAGCACTGGCGGGTATAGCTACAGCAACAAACCCCAACGGCGGACCCTGCGCCAAGGCAGGTGAGTACCACCAGCCTAGCGTGTTTTGGATATGCGGACCTCAGACCTGGTACTTACGTCTGTTCGCAGATGAGTATGAGTGCGGAGTGCTCGCGGGTTATAACAGCGGCAACGCATATGCATTTTGGTGTACTTCAAACAACAAAATCGAGGTCGCTAAATTGTGCACCTGTCCGGACTGCTGTACAGTTGTCAATGGAGGCGATGGTGATGGTGAATCATATAAATGCACCTAAGAGGAAAATGTGAGCCTGCTTCTGGCTTGCCGTGTCCATGATGTCATAGTGATATATTACAGCTGTCTCGGGTGGTGCTGGCGCTGGGGGAGAGTTTTTGGGGATCTTGAAGTGTAGAAGATATTTTGTCTTATGAATGTATCTACTCACTAGACGTCTACGTTCGATTTCTTTGGCTTCTGGAGATATCACTGACCCCTAAATTGTGAATATGTGCAGTACCTTGTGGGACTGGCCCACCGTCGGCCAGTTTGGTAATGGCACCAATAGACGCAACCACTTTTCGAGTAAAAGTGTTGGGAATAACTGTTTTGAAGGCCTGTCTCTTAGCAGCGGAATCCAGTAAATTGTCCCTGTACGGAATTTAGTACATGTGCGGAGGAATAAATACTATGAAAATAAATAAAAACAAAACCAGAAAAAACATAGCGCCTTTGCCTGGCAGGGTGTACGCAGCATACTATAGCAGTCTAACTCGTGTGCCGAGTCCATGGTGCACCTGAGACACATCTGTGGTGTGGCGCAACACAAAATTCGTAAATGAGGGTCGGGGAGAGTGCGCTAGCTGAGAACTATGAACAGGAAAGTGGAAACGGGTTCAAGAATGACAGCAGGAGTTTCAGTAATCACTGGGGACACAGTGGCGCGGGGAGAGCGTATGCAGATATAGCTGGTATCAGCGTGCAAGTGAGAAAAGCTCGGCAAAGGGACGAAGCAGATGTACTTACCACTTCCAGTCTTCTCGATGGTTTCTTCGTTCCATGCGTTTCAAGAGGCGCAGGAGGACATGATAGGTGAACAGGTGTAGCAAGGTACAGGAACTGTAAACAAGATGAACCCAGGATGATGACTACACAGGAGGATGCAGGTATGTATTGGGGAGCAGTTAAGCAGAGGGAGCGGTGGTTTTGGTAACATGAGGAAGGTGTGGATTCCGTGGATGGAAGGCAGCGGGAAAGTAGTAGTGCGCGGCGGCTGGGATTTGAGTTTGTTCAGAGCAAGATATTTGAAAGAAACATACCTCAAGGACACATAAAGTCTCAGTGTATACTATATAGAGCTGGCTATCCTAGTTGTTGAGGTAGCTTGTGCTCGAAATCCACAGTGAGCGTAGGCATGCGAAAACTTCGAAGTAGGAGTCATATGTAAGTTAGTTGGTTCATGTATTATCACTTTGGTTGTTGCGTGGCGTTTGACCGGGAGGTAGAAGAAGAGAGTAGGTCTTCGATTCCCTCGTCATCCGAGGCGAAGAAATCAAACCTGTGCTGTGTATGTGCCGCATCTAGTTTCGGGGAGGTTACGAAGGAAGAGAAGTGAGACGACAAAGAGAGATACGAGACGCGTTAACAGTGAACACTGAACACGGACGCGTCTCAGGCTCTGTTGCTTTGATCACATGTTTGACAAAATTACATTCACAGTAGTTTGTGTAGTGGGGAGTACCCTTTGAATCGTTTGTTGAATACTAAAAATGTAGCGAAAATACCACGTTTTTAATATTCAACAAACGATTCTATGAACATCTGAGGCCGCTATCAAGTAACTCAGTACGCTTTGCTCGAAAGTTCAGATGAAAGCACCAATGATGTTCTGGTGCTGGAGGTATATAGAGCACTGGTAAAATCCGTTGGAAGCTCTGAAGTGTGTCTAAAGCAGGGAGTGACATTGGAGGAACAGAAACCACATCGTACGGCACGATCGGCAACTGCAAATTTTCGAACTCCGTGCTTCTCCTGCCACGCCACTCCGAGATCGACCACTGAGTCTGCGGCAATAAATCTCAACATCTCAAAAGTTAAAACACAAACACAAGCAGATTGGTTACGAGTCTAGTTCAATGTTCAAGCGGACACTAAGTTGACCGGGCTCGAAGGTCACATGTCTAACCAGAGAGGTGCAGTCTGACGCACCGATTATGCTCATTTGGGCGCAGCCTGAGTCTGATGCGGTCATAGGTAACGAACTATGGTAAAAATTTCCAGCGATGAGCTACTTAGTTCAGACAAGATGGATCGTGTGTTACGCAGTCAAGTGACGAAGGGTACATCCGCACATCACCCCACTGCTCTGAGGGTATCTAGTCAAAGTGTAAGAATGAAATTACAACAGGCCGCAGCGCTGAGCTTGCCCGGGCCGTACCTCCATTTACATGCCCGATGAATCCGCAAGTGTATGCTCATGGAGACGCCACCATTTCTCCGCTTCTTTGTCAGCGTCGTAGCCAAACTGAATTCTAGTCTTTTCCTTATCGGCCCACAGGTTTGCATTACCTGCGGAAGCCAATGTACTCTTCTCGCCGCGTGCGACACGGAGCGCGTCTTCGATTGCGGCACGCATCTGCCGATCTCGCTCTTCCTGTTGTGGACCATCGGGAAGATGAAATATGTGTTGATTCCAACGAGACGAGGCCTGCGTAGCGGTTGCACGATCATAGCGGATGCATTGGTAGGCATGAAGCAGGGGAACAATTTGAGAGTGGAGCGAAAGGTGAGAGAAAAGGTTTCCCAGAACAGCAGCATCTTCAACCTGTAAAAACATATTGTGGCAGATGTTCGCAAGATCTTGTCTAACAGAAATCACTCACAGCCATGGCAGATCCTTGAGCGCAATACGGCTTAGCAATCGGGTGAAATCAGTTAACAGCATGCGGAGGCAGTGAGACATACAAGCATTGGGTGGCATGAGTCTCCCAATAGGACCAGGTTTCCGTCCTTGTTTATCCAAGTCTCAAGAGGATCGCGGTCCATTAATTTCCAGTTCAGCGTGGTGGAGATCATTTCCAGGAGCTTCTGAACACTGAAATAGGAGGGTAAGAATGGAGCAAGACGAACGGGAGATGCTTACCGAGGTTCCCAACCAGCGAACTCAGCTTTCATCTTGTCTACGCTGCCCTCGGTGGTCCACGATTCTTCGCCATCGTTGTCTGGATGTACCAACACGAGATTGAACTCTTTTTTAGCGCGCTGTGAGGGTAAAATGAGGAGGGTCCTCGTTTTTGAGAAAAGGATGTCCCATACAATGTTGTATGACATAATATGGCTTCGTGGACCTATCCAACCGACCATTTCAGCCTCCTCGACCAATGACCGTAAGTCTGGATCTTGTAGAAGCCTCTCCGTTGGGATGATGGCTCTGTATGCGGCATCCCCGGTGGGTCTAGGTCGATCCGCACTGCCCACAACATATCGCCGTAGAGTACTTCTGATCCCGTCAGCACCAATGACTAAATCAGCATGTACCACTTCGCCAGATTCGAGACTGAGGGTGGGCTTAGAGGTATCCATGGAAACAATTCGACAATTAGTGCGAATGGTACAATGAGGCTCCACCAATTCATACAACATGTGATGGAAATCAGCACGCTATGAAGTCGATCAGCTTCACGGCGGACTCATTGGAGATCAAACTCAACGTGGATATGATAGTAAGGGGCCCCATATTCCTCTTT
>PVYJ01007420.1:60387-74669 GCA_002995095.1 Rhizopogon sp. AM-2018a | reverse complement strand
GATGCAGTTGATCTCACTCAACTCTTGAACGGAGAAACATCGCAATTCGACGAGCGTGGTTTCACAATTCCCGCCAGTATCACAACCTGGTTGAAGAACCTTGGAAACGTCGCTAGCATCGGAGCAGGTGGTGCTGCGATTGTGGGCGCCGTGGATGGCAGCAGCAACAGCACCTTCTTGAAACGGGAGCCCTCAGATGAAGTTGATTTCGCTGGACTCTTGAACGGAGCAACATCGCAGTTCGACGAGCGCACCATTCCCGAAATCTCCAGCTCCGAAATTCCTTCTAGTTCCGAAGTCTCTGGCTTGGAAAGTGCCTTAGAGAAGGCAACTGGTGTCGCCAGTGCGGGAGGTTTTGTTACGTCATTACTTTCTACCTTTGAGAGAAGCAGCACCTCTTCCTGTGCCTTTCCTCCTGTCTCCCCCTCTGCCTATGCCTTCCCTCCTGTCTCTCCCTCTCCCTCTGTCCTTCCTCTTGTCTCTCCCTCTCCCTCTGTCCTTCCTCCTGTCTCTCCTTCTCCCTCTGTCCTTCCTCCTGTCTCTCCATCTGCCTCTGCCTTTTCTCCTGTCTCTCCCTCTCCCTCTGTCTTTCCTCCTGTCTCTCCCTCTCCCTCTGCCTTTCCTCTTGTCTCTTCCTCTGCTTCTGCCTTTCCTCCTGTCTCTTCCTCTGCCTCTGCCAAGCGGTCTACGAGCGACAATGGCATTGTGGACCTTACGCAAATAATCACTCCGGAGCAACTTCAACAGATTATGGCCCAGCTGAATATTCGAATGATTGATCTAGACTAGGGGTATTCTATTAATTTTTGGTGGTTGGAGGCAAGTTTTGCTTGGTAGTTATGAGAAATCCTCTCCTTAACTGTACTATGTGAAGACCCGTATCAAGTTCATTCATGCTTCGTTCGTTCTCGTCATCTGTTCCGTGCTGTGCACCCGCAGTGGTATCGAATGCCTAGAATCCCCCAACTTTGTGAAATCGGAACTAAACTTATCCTCATTCGTCTATGGTTTGTTCTTATTCTAGTCTCCCCTAAGTGATGAAGGAAGACAGTCGTTCTTTCTCTACTAGTCTTATTCGCTCGTGGAATACACGAGAGCTAAGCAACAAGTTCCTCCTGCTGAAATAATGCGACTGTGACCTTACCTCACTGAAGTATGTGCCTTAGGCCCATGACTTACAAGTTTGCATGACACCCCTTATATATAGCACCTCAAGGCCTCATGATTCTGGACGACTTCGGAGAAAGCCGTAATTATCGATAGCTAGCCTCGTGACCGTGACCGACACACTGAGGGCTATCTGCCTTTTGACTTCACCTATCTTCCTTTGTCTATAAAGGTCTGTCTAGAGAGACTACCTATTCGCTGAAGAAAGGAATGGAAAAATATCGATGCTCGGCGCAAAACGTACGTCGAGAGCTCAGGATTTGTATATTGTTGGTGTGTTGGTCGATCACTTCTTGCAGCCTGTCGCCCAGTTGGCTTGGCCTGGAAATTATATCTTGCAGGGCGCAATCTAGGATGACTTTTATACCATATCCAGTCCCACACTAGCTCCTTGGCTATCATATGAGCATGCCTTTTCTTAGTGCACGGACTATCTTCGTTGCGGCCTGTATTTTAAAAGCAAGAATATGAGCAGTGCACCTCCGACCAGATTAGAAGCACAAATCCCTTACGATGCCTGGTTTGATGACCCCACAACCTCCAAGATATGTCCCTGCATCGTCTACTAAGGAGCACCGTGGGTGATCGGATATGACCTTACATATACGCACCTAATACATCCTTCATATTCAGTCGAATATGCAGATCTTGCCATCATTGACCTTGCTAAAGCGGCTACCACAGAAGGCCAGGCAGAACTAGCAATAGAACTAAGAACAGCTTTGACTACCCATGGTTTCTTCTATGTCATCAACCACGGGTACACACAAGCTCAGGTGAAATATGACAAACCCTTGTTACACTCGCGCATTCTCACTTTCGGCGCAGACAGAGAGGATGTTTGATATCGCAGATATCCCTATGTCCGGAGTACCTGAAGACGAAAAACGGGCGTACGCTGGGAATAGCAAGGAAACTGGCTTATTCCAAGGCTACAAACCGAGGCAGTACTGGGTAGATCATTTCATGACTTCCCCCGTTTACCCTAACTCCTCATAACAGCACATTGATTCAGGCGTGCTTGACCAACAAGAGCACTATAATTGTTAGTGCACACTCAATAATTGCGGAGTAAATCTAACGCCATTGACTAGGCAGCCGCCACGTCGATAATGTGATGCACCCAGAAGCGCTGAGACCGTTCCTTCCCGATATTGGCGCATTCGTGCACCATAATCACTACAGTATTCTCCATGAAATTTGCAGGCACGTCGTTCGCCACGTCATCCCCAGATAAATGTATATAATTGCACCCCTAAGGCTCATGGCATTAAGCCTTGAACTTCCTGAGGACACATTTATCAAGTTGCACGACTTTGATACACCCGGAGGAACATATCGTAGGCTTTCTTTCGTTCCCCACATTCGTTTGCGGCCCTGATAGAGTCACTGTCAGTCAGATTTATGAAATAGTAATATACGACAATATGTTTTATCCGCCGTACCTTATTTTATTTTCAGCTTCCCCAGGTCGGAAGAAGAGGAAGTCCAGACAAAAAATGTTTGGATGAAAGGACACAAAGGTCGCTCGACTTTCGCCAAATGTATATCGCCTCGCTCACATCTTGACAGACATTGGAAGTATCACTCTGCTTTGGAGTCAACCCGTTGCTGCCTTGCAGATTCAAACGAAGGAGGGTTGGCGATGGGTAAAGCATATTGATAACGCTTTGGTATGTATTTCACCTGCCATTGACCTATTCACCTTTCATAATTATTTACTAGGTCGTCAATGTTGGTGACTCGATCGAGTTTCTCACAGGAGGCTTCTACAAGGGAACCATCCATCGAGTTGTTCAACCTCCTATTGATCAACGCGGTTACACGCGACTGGGCATGATCTATTTTGCCTATTTGAATGATAATGCTACCCTGGCGCCCTTAAAGGATAGTCCGATCCTTGAGAGTGCTGAAACGGGACCTAAATTTGAAGGCAATGAAGCCCCGACCATGGAAGCCTGGAGAATTGCGAGAGTTAGTGCTTATGGTGCGAGCAAGTTGCAGAAGAGCAAAGAGCCTGGCATCGAGGAAGAAGTTTTGAACGGTATTATTGTCAAGCACTACAACTAGATCAAATTTGTATCTCCCAACAGAACGTGGTAGTTTGTTCTCGAAGCGCATTGGTGGTCGGCTTCCCGACGCGGAGCGAGGGTCGCGACCCCTAGACTGACCACCTTTTGTATTCAGCGCTGCAGACCACCGTCCCCGAAGGTAAAGTGCTGTTGACAGCTAGGGGAGAGGCTAGTAAAGCGGGTCGGCAGCGGTTTCGAGCCTGCGAAAGCTCTCGTCAGGGGGCTGCCGCTACCTCAACCGCTTGTACTTCTAGTCCTACGTACTTTAAACCTGTGTGAATGAGAGTAAATAGTACGTGACTGCGCTACCTCCTTGTCTAGGGCAGGGCTGGCCAGCCTACAATGGAACTCATGACCCATCCCATGGAAAGGTTTGTTGGAATTCGGCGATTGAAGTTTACCGGCGCCGAGCTCGACACAGTAATATCGCGGCACATTCGTTACAGTACTTAAAATTTAGTTACAGTACTTAAAGATTAGTTACAGTTTGTAGTACGCTATGGGTTTCTCTCCGTTTTCACTGTGCCGGAACTGGCGCATAATTCAATAAGGTTTACTGTATGTGCTATACTAATCGTAGTCACGAGTCTTGTGTTTGGGCTTTGAGCCCCAAGACGACTAAGCATACGGCCGGACGATCTCGGACTTCTAGTATCCATATAGGCGCGGGTTCTCGAAGTTCAAGATTGGCGTAATGCGGCGCTGGAATGAGGTGATCAGGTGGTCCAATGGCTGCATTGGCAAGGCTCTCCGAGGCTTAAAAGAGCAAGGTTAAATATACGTATACGACTTCTACTCCCCTTGTCTTGATCACAATGCCCAGCCTTACCTCGCCCTGCGTACCTCATTATGTTGCTGCACCTCCTACCAAGGAAAATTGTTGGTGTCAAATCTTGTACTTCGCGCAGAACACTGACGCGCGCATGGACAGTGGCATATGCCGACCTTGCTATCATTGACATTTCGAAAGGTGACACCGAAGAAGGTCGCTCTGCGCTTGCAATTGAAGTAAGGGACGCCCTCCTCAAGCACGGGTTCTTCTATGTCGTGAATCACGGGTATTCGGAGGCCCAGGTGAGGCGACCCTCTCATTATCATAATATAATTGTTTGTCACATCTCGCTGTAGACGGCTCGTATGTTTGACATCGCAGACGTACCCTTCTCAGCTGTTAGTGATAGCGAGAAGCAAATTTATGCTGGAACAATGAAACAAACTGGGTCATACCAAGGGTATAAGTTAAGGCAGTACTGGGTGCGTGAGAGTTGCATCTCGCCCAATACATGGTCATTTGATTTGCGGAATTCAATCAAATGCAGCATATCGATGCTGGGGTCCGCGACCAGCTTGAGCACTACAACAGTGAGTAGTATGAATTCAATATTCACCACTGGCACCTCATCTCCGTCCTTCCAGTCAATCGCGATGTGACTAAGCGAGAACACCCGGAGGCCCTCCGTCCCCTCCTTTCTGAGATCAAAGAGTTCAGCAAGCATAATCACTTCAATGTGTTACATCCCATCTTGAGGTAAACATATATGCTGTTGCTCGGGGATGACCCTCCTGATGACAACTGTTTCTTAGGCTTATTGCGCGCAGCCTCGAGCTACCCGAAGATACACTAGTCAACAACCATGGCTATGATACCATTGGCGAGACATATGGTGCATACTTTTTAAACAGTTTGTGCCGTTACTAACTCATAGACCAGTCAGATTCATGAAATAGTAGGCGCTTCCTTGATGTCTAGTCTTCACAACTTCATGCAGTTTAGCTATCCACGAACAGAAGAAGAAGAAATCAAAACGAAGAACGTTTGGCTGAAGGGACACACAGGTAAATAACCTGAATTGCAAAGCAAACACTTGTGCTTACCGGGGTTACCAAAAAAGACTTCGGAAGCATTACGATTTTATGGAGTCAGCCAGTCGCGGCACTGCAGATTCTAACAAGTGAAGGGGAATGGCGTTGGATCCGTCATCTGGAAAATGCTCTCGTAGGTGGATACCAGATTGTATGACCCAATCCATGTCATAACGAGGGGGTCATAGGTTGTCAATGCAGGTGACGCATTGGAGTTCCTTACCGGCGGGTACTACAAGGGCACCATTCACCGCGTTATACAGCCCCCACAGGATCAACAGAATTATACTCGCCTTGGAGTATTCTACTTTGTCATGCCCGACGACGATGTCAAATTGATGCCGATGGTTGAAAGCCCGGTCTTGCAGAGTGTTGGAATTCAGAGAC
This sequence comes from Rhizopogon sp. AM-2018a, assembly GCA_002995095.1. Classification (NCBI taxonomy): domain Eukaryota; kingdom Fungi; phylum Basidiomycota; class Agaricomycetes; order Boletales; family Rhizopogonaceae; genus Rhizopogon; species Rhizopogon sp. AM-2018a. The sequence goes on along the minus strand of PVYJ01007420.1, from coordinate 69,180 downwards.
GCTGCGACGATAGCGAGGCACCAACAATGGAGCAATGGAGGAAGTCGAGGACAAGTGCTTATGGCCAGTCGGAACTAAAGGGTGGAAATGAGAAGGGCGTGGAAGAAGAGATCATTAATGGAGTGTTAGTAAAGCATTACAACTGAAACTTATATAGTTGTATTTGCTGTCTGGCCCATACTTGGTCGACGAACATATCCCAAGGTATCGGTGATACATACTTAGATGATCCAGGGCGACCCAAGTGCTGCAGAAAGTTCAACTTTTCCGGTCTTAGTGCCCGGACTGCATTCGTGATGTATACCGTCGATATAAGCGACGCATCGATTTTCTGATGTGCAGAACCCACTTCTTCGCAACAACGTATTGATAATCGGCATTTTCGAACCAGGAGGTTATTCATCTGTGTCTGTTGGCACCGGGTGTCCCAATGAATTGCATGCTACAGTATCTCCAACCCTATCTGCGGTTACGGAGCAGCCGAAGTGCAAGCTCTTCCTCGTCTTCAAGGTTCTCGGAATTATCTTTGGTCGAAGTTGAAGGTTTACTCCGCTTGAGTGGCGGCAGTGGCATATCCTCTTCATCACCCTCAGAAGGCAGTTCAAATCCAGGGGAGATATACCCATCCTCGTCAGCAAGTTCCACAATAGCACCCCCGTGGACATCATCATCGACCTGAGGAATACATCCTGAGTAAGGTTACGCAATAGAGTGGCAATGAACTTACGTCATTCTCGCGTTCCTTACGCTTGCGTTTCTTTTCGCGTTTCTTGTCCTTGGCTTCCATTTTATCAACTACATCCGCATCCTTTAGCCTGACCTTCTCTCCTTCTACGAAGGCCTTTCCAGCTTCCTTCGCCCCTTCTAGACCGCCCTTGAAGAACTCCGCAGGGTCAACCATCTCATAGATTTCGTGGGGATTTCCATCGTCATCAAATATCAACCTCTGTCCCAGTTGGCCATACTTCGCAACTGCGCGTTTCGTTTTGGACAGCTTGAGCTTCCTCTTGGACAAGTTGTCTATATCCGGGGTGGCGTCGTTATCAGATAAATCGTGATTTGAGCGCTTAAGCGTTATAAAGTCTTCATCCTCATCAACTGCGTCGCCATGATCAACCAACTTCGAGTAGTGGGAAGAAAGAATATTTTGATTTTTGCGCTCAAACATTCGATCGTATTTCGTGCGCACACCGGGCTAATTTCCAAGTTAGAAATGGTAGCACTAACGTAATGCCACACGTACTTTGGAAAGTTTCAAATCGTCCTTGACTTCGGTGTCTGGAGCTAGGGTAGTGGTAGCAGGCTCGTCATCATCAGACGAAGTATCAGCTTCTTCCGAATTATTTTCGTCCAGAGAGGACCCCTCCCCGTGCTTCGCCTCCGCTTCAATTTCGGCCTGAATAGCTGCTACCGTCCTAGATGCGTTCTTTCGCTGTTTTGCAAGTTCTTTATTTAAAAACTTGATCTTTGGCGCGCCCGGCAACCCAAGGGATTCGGCGAACTTCTCCACGGGAAGCTCGTTGACTTTGAATATCGATTTGTCCTTGTAGAGGTGGACAGAACGAACGTAGGATACAAAAGCCTTGAACGTCCATATGAGCAACAAAGTTCATAAAGCGGTCATGAAGTAGAACACACGCGCTGTCCGAGATACTTGATCTCTGGATCTTGAAATGAAAGCTTCTGAAGCTGGTTTTGTATATTTTGGGTTTTGCTGGGTCTGATCTTGATGTTGTCGATCTTGATGCCCTTCTTCTCTAAAGCGGCTTTCATGCCCTCTTCCTCACTAGGCATGAGGAGTAGCAAGCCGCTTCCTGAGCTTTCATAACGTGCGGTTCTACCCACTCGGTGAATGTATGTGTCGGCGTCCTCTGGAGCATCAACCTGCACGACCCAATCGACTGAAGGAAAGTCCAAACCGCGGGCAGCGATGTCAGTAGCGAACAAGACCGCGTGTTGAGAAGACGTAAATCGAGTGTACATAGTTAGTCTGGCAGACTGTTTCTGTTTCCCGTGTAGATGCAGTAGCGGTACTCCTGGATGCATCTTGCAGAATGTCTCAAATACGAAGCGAACCTGTTTCCCGCTCGACAAAAAGACGAGGATTTTGGAGTGCAAGTGAGTTTTGAGAAATGACCATAAGATATCAAGCTTCTTGTCCAACGTGCAGACAGAGTAGTACTGTGCAAGGGTACTAGGAGTAGCTGATGAGTTGGCTTCGTCGACACCGATGTGGACGGGGTCTTTGAGACTCAAGCGGGCCAATTGTGACACAGACTGAGTTTGTGTAGCCGAGAAAAGCAGAGTTTGCCGTGATTTCGGTAGGTGAGACAGCAAGGCGGATAGTGTCTTCGCAAATCCCATGTCTAGAATACGATCCGCTTCGTCGAGAACTTTACAGGCATGGTCAAAACTCCTTGGCAATGAAGCTCAGTCGGGAACCTACCGAGGACTTGCAAATTATCACAATCGAAGCCGAATGTTTGATCCATGTGCTGTAGCAATCGACCCGGTGTAGCAACCAAGATATTCATTCGCGAAAGTCGCTCCCTTTCATCCTTCAGATTCTTTCCACCGATCACGATCCCTGCAGAAAACGCGTGGAACGCTCCAATGGAACGCAACACTTCGAAAATTTGTACAGCCTTGGCATATAATCATCAAACGACTGAAAACCAAGCAATACGGGGACGTACTAATTCACGGGTCGGTGAAATTATCAACGCGCCTAGACCATCCTGAGAACCCCATTTTCTTCTGTAAAGTATCTCCAGCGTTGGAATGAGAAAGGCAAGAGTTTTCCCGCTACCAGTGCGAGCAGCTGCAAGTACATCTTTCCCCTTCAATGAGACTGGTATACTAGTTGACTGGATGTCTGTCATGTTAACGAAGAACGATTTCTTCAGTCCTATACGTGCAATAAGTCATGATCAGTCGTGTTCGGTGACTTGTATCGCACCTCTTTTGGAAAATTCGGAAATTGGAAGATCAGAAAAAGCTCGAATACCATCTCCCGGCTCCTGACGCGCCCTTAAGATGAAGTGGCATCCAACAATGTAAAAATGAATAACTCACGAACTCCATTGCTGCACGTTCCAAGGCTTCAATCTGCTGTTTCTCCGAGAGCTTCTTAGCTTTTGCTAGCCTTAATCCGTGCTTCACATTCTTTCGTGGCTTTTTCGAGATCTTCGGAGTCGAGGGTCCTGCTTGATCTGTCATTGTGATGACTACCTAGAGCTTGTCTCGAAATTGCAGGAGTTGGACTAGTCTCCCGTACGCAGACCAAATATGCATAGAAGGAAGATATGTTTCGGAGTCTGGACAGTCAATTGCGCTTACGTCAGCCCTCGAATCATCTCGCTTTTCAAATTTCAGGGGTTACCACTCAAGAAGCCAAAGACATTGAAATGCAGAAATGCACAATCAAATGCTGATCAGATGAGGTAAATCCTGGAGCGACGAAGGTGTTAAATGAGTGCTGTGAAGAAGCTATACAAATACAATGATGAATATCCTATCCTAGTTATGTGTTGTATGATGCGATTGTTCAATGCACGAGTCAAACTTTGCAAGTAAGGTAGAACAGTCAGTGTAAATCCGAGTCCCGCAACACTGAAAGCAGCCAAAACTAAACGTAGAGGAAGCTTCAGCAGCATGATTGCAGACAAAGCATATCTTTAATGACCGTTCTCCACGCGGCAATTTTTTTTAGAATTTTCCGATTTGACCAAGGGATGACGCAGAAGCAGAACTCGCAATGGCCGTGATGGTGGCACCACCATTGGTCGTTCCGACAGGCACTGGAGGCGGTTTTCTTCTCATAGGCGGAGCAGGTGCGGGTCTTCGAACCTTGACCGACGTGGTTGAAGGAAGGTCCATGGAGCCCTTCTCTGGACGCATGACGACTGTGACATCATCAGCAGAACTAGCTTTATCTCGTCTTCTAGGCGCCGTGGTTGCAGCCGCTACCCCACCAAAACTCGCCGCGCTAGTGCTAGGACGTCTGATTGTGTCTGTTGCCGATCGTGGAATGGGCATTCGTGGGGATGTGGGGGTGTGTATGCTCTCAACGCTTCTACTAATTTTTGAGAGCTTTGGCTTCACGTTGAGTACCTTGGAAGCGGAGTCATACTCCACCGTTGGCGACGCTGGTGCTTGAGAAGACACGGTGTCTTGCGTTGTGGACGCAATGATGTCGTGACTCGGGCTACATTGTCGAAAATCTCCTTGGCGCTTGAGTGCCTCTTTGTCGTGAGTCGTCTTTCGCAGCTGCATACACCATTCACCCCCAAGACATCGTTCGACCAAACGTTTCGTTGTAGGATTGATGTCCCGGATGTTTCCATTTTGAATGAGGGATTCCAAGGCAACAACAATCTGCGGACGTTTGTATGGCACGTTTCTCATTTGAGTCTTTGTGAGCAGTGGATGCAGGACACGAAGGTAGGTGTGCCGAAGCTGTGAAATAATATTCAGACTGTTGCCATGTACAGTACAGTGCTGCAGGACTCACAGATTCGCTTTCCTCATCAAGGTCAACCAGTTCGCGTAGGAAGACGTCCACGAGGACACAGAGATCGTTTGTATAAAAATATTCCGATGTTCCTTTGTTGGTGAAAAGAATGTAAAGAAGCTTGAGAACCAGAAGCTGCATGCACAGGTCCTCGGCAGATCGCGCTGTCAAAGGATATCAGTCACTAACCAAACTAAGCTTTCCACTACTCACAAGCACGATTGAGCATGAATATCATGTTTTCACCGAAGGTCTTACTAGATCCAAGACGAGACATCAAGACATTGAGTACTCGGTTTTGCGACTCTGGCTCCTTGGATTGATTATTACTTAAACATGCTACCATGAACTGCTCATTTAATCCCACCTGTTAAGGAAAATTAAGACGAAACTTGACAGAAAATTGGCGCTCTCACGATCAATTTGATCACTGAATAATTCAATGTCTCATCGGGCATAAACCGAGTCTGCTCTATGAGGTCAAAGAGACTGTCGATAAACTGGTCGCTGAAAACACCTGTGCAAATGTTGATAAAAAAACAAGTCGTCATTAAGGCGATGGGAAAACCTACCCAAGTCCGGTAGAGACAGCTTCTGAACCCTACATACTTCATAGAGTAACCTCACACCCAGACTCCTAAGCTTGGCTTCTATAGGTATGTGACCAACCACCATGCTGGAGCGTGAACCAGAACCACTTGATATAGAGGGCGCCCCAAGATAGACGTCTTCTGTATCTATTTCCACCAAGATGTGGTCCATGAGAAGTGGTATCAGTGATTGCCAACGCTTATGAGATCGAAGGAAGTCTGATTGGCGGCGACCATAAAATAATAATATGCTGTATAGAATAAGCTGTGAGTGGGGATCTGTTTTCTGTAAGCCAGCTTAGCGCGGGACGAGTGTTTGGTAGGGTGTTCTGCGCACAGATTTAACATCTTCGATGGCCAACTCACACATTCGTTCAGAGTGAAACGTGAACAACTCGGAGTCGAGCAGAAGACCGCATGCATGTTCCAGTTGCATTGAACTTTGAAGGAACCGTTCTGGAAGTAGACATGGATGCGTTTTAATTCGGGAGGAGTGCATGCAATTAATAGCGGAGCTGACCGTGATAGGAAGCACAGAGGGATACAAACCTCCTGAGTGCGGTGTCTAACATGGATAACGTGGCAGATCCGTCACTGGGAACTCGAAGGACATCATCGAGCTCTAGAAGTTATAGGCAGGGCACACGATTGTAAGTTAGAGCCTGCTTCCATGTCCCAAAGAGACGCTTCTTAAAACATGCGACACAACGTACCTGACCAAAACTGTTGAGCATTCTCTATAAGATAGATAATCCCGAAGTCATCTTCAGCGAGCATGTTGACTTTGGATCCAAATGTCTGTACAAGCATGATTCCAACCGCCGACCGCCCAAATCACAATACCGGCAGAAAATGTACTAGCAGTCAGATCGGATTTGCAGCTTTTTAACAAGGGAGGGGCGGCATCCACTGATTCCTGGTGACAATCCTGAGCAGAGCAGAGTAAAGAACTGGGCGTGGTGAATCGCGAGCAGGACGGCGAAGATCGTGGGCAACACGGCCTGGCAGTGGGGTTCCGGGGTCTTCATAGCGTGACTCCAGAACCATGTACCAACTTCGACTTGGCAGCTTCAATTCGAATCTAAGCATCCAAAACGGCTATGTAGCCGTAGGTAAGTTTCTATTCAACTTGTTGAATTCTGATAGCAATCAGACCACAGATCTAGATTCCGGAGAAACTAGTTAAGATAAATTCATCTGTACCTGACTCCTGAGTATGATAAATTACTTATCCTATGCACTAACAGTTAGGTGAGTTGGCACTCGCCCCTAGGCTGTCTCCCACAGCAGACCTTATATCTAGTACGTGGCGATGATAACCCCCCCTTTGGATGTCAGATTCACTCGAGTCTGTGAATTTTCTGTCAAGACCTCAAGCGCTGAGCGCCCGTGAGCGCCCCGAAGTTCCGCCGGGCCGCCCTCCCGACCGCATAACCACGTTTCGAATGTCTACCGGTGCGAATACGTTTGGAGTCCTCGCCTCTTAAGTACACGTCTGTCAAACTCTTTTGGTGCAGATATTGAATATTCAATTTTTTGAACTAGGCCGATCGGCGATTCGTTTCACCTCGTGGTCAGTGGCCCACCGCTTGACTCGCCCAATTACAGAGCGGCAGTTATGCTAAATTACGCCATCGAAGGTTCAAGGCGGCCACTCACTCCACCCCTCAATCAAGAGCTTGCGTGGTCTTTGATGAACGTGCTCTAACGTCTTGCTGACTTACGCCCCGGATCAAGGCTTATTTATGATGTTGCGTCCAGGATCACAGCCTTTGTGTACCGGCGTAGTATTTCCGTGGATATTTGATTTGCCCACTCTGACATATGATAATATGATAGGAAATACCTGTAAGTGGATTGGATGCCATGACGCGAAATTACCTGTTCGTTATCACCCCTTAAGGCCTCAGCTGCCATAGCGAGGGCAGTTTCGCAGAAGTGACGAGAAAAGACGTCAGCTCGGGTCGGGACCTGTCAGTATTAAAGTGTCATCCAGCAGCACACGTGAAACAAGGTTTTACATAACTAACTGACTTTATGGAGGATGTTCAATCCAAGAAGCCTAAGTAATAATCTACCGGATACATGCCATATGAAAGTGTTGAACCAGACGGCAACTGAAAACAGTGTCATATAGACGATCTTTCCACAGCTGCGACCAACCCGTAGGCTGCGGCAGCAGCGGCCCCGCCGACGGCCATTGTGCTGACTGCTCCCCAGATGTATCCCCAAATACTCCGGGCAGCCCCTGTGACTCGAGCTTTAACAGCACCAAATATAAGAAGAATTATTCCGGTAATTATGCAAGAATATTGCAGTCCTTGAAGTGCATGGGAGGTGAAGAAATATGGGAAAAGTGGGATGATACCGCCCACGAGGTACCCGAGGCCGATTGTGACAGCGGATATGTATAGTCGGCTATTTGGAACTTCCTCTGAGTAATTGAAATGCAATGTCAATCAAACAATCCAAAAGGCTTGATAAATGGGGCAATAAACGTACCCATCCCCTCTCCAAATTTCAGTAGGAATGGTGTTAGTCCAACTTCACTTTTCATTCCCAACGATGGTTTCTCCTCGTCGGCAGGTGCCGGTGCGCTTCCGTCAAACCCAGCGCCATCCTCTACTTTCCGTAGGCAATTAGTGACAGCATGGGAAGTTGATTCATCGACACCGATGGGACCTAAAACAGCATGAACCTCCCTCTCCATTTCCCCAATACAACTCCGCGTTACCCGTGCGTAGGTGTGGCGTCGCATAAATCGATAATGGTCCCGTTCTGCCTGGGATGCAAGGAAGCCACCAATTCCCATCGATATGGCACCGGCAATGAGTTCTGCTAGGCCACCGACAACAACAATTCTTGAAGTTCCTAAGCCTGACAGTCCAGCTGTCAGTGCGAAGGGAACGGTCAAGCCATCCGACAGGCCAATAATTCTGCGGGAGGTATGTTAATAACTTGGAAGAAAAGTGTGGCATCGCAGACAGAAGGTCACGACCTGGTGAGGGAAAACTCACACATCGCGAACAATATCAGGATCTATCAGCATTCGGTTGTCATCGTCTTTGAGGTCCTTGCAACAAATACCATCCTGGCGGCCATGTCTATCACATTTTTCGGAGAGTGGTGGAGTTAGGGTTCCATTAGATTCCAGTGACCATACTGGCGGTTGGTTGAGCGAACTGCTGGTGGGATCCCTGTTGGGTAGGGGAACCGCAGCCAGGGTAGGGGTAGTTGAGGTCATTGCTGGCGAGGGGGAATCTTGATGGTTAACGAAGGAACGAAGGAATTTATGGGAGTAAGGGCACTTATATATAACATGGCAGGCATGAAGAAACCGTAATAGAAAACGCACAAAGGATCATTAGCGTAGCACGAAGCTTGGCTTCCCCGTTATTTGCCGGTAGCATCGACCAATCAAATCGTTGCTATTTGGGAGCGATCAACAGGTTGGCGGAAGAACCATTGTCGTCAGCTATCATTGCATTTTCCTGATGTTCCGTTGTTCGGTTCAATTGCGCGAGTTCCTGTGGCATTTATCCAAAACTTGTGAGTGGTTGTTGAAAATATGGACAACGGCACCCAGAGTGGCTCATCATGATATGGGTGCGGCAGTCGGTATAATATTTACAAAGACTCACATGCAGTTGTCGCATGTGTCGGAAACGAAATTACTGTGATACCTCGGCA
>PVYJ01007420.1:29706-51857 GCA_002995095.1 Rhizopogon sp. AM-2018a | reverse complement strand
GTATCCACAGTAACGAGTGACAATAGGAAGGCATCCTAAAAATTTTCTACGCGGGACAGGTCCATGTTAGCTAAGCCTAGCAACGGGACGGACAGTAACAACGTACCTTTGCCAAAGAAGAAACGCGTGCCTTTGGGATTAGAATACTTGTTGCTCATCTGGTGGAGCTGCTTGGACAATACTGGGGGGCCACAGAAAAACTGCGAAAGGATAGATGAGCGGTCGCATTTTAACAAAGAAAACTCTAGTACGCACCACGCCAACGTCGGTTTCTGGGTGTTTGTCAACCATGGAACCGAACACCCTGTCCCAGTTTGGCCTGCCGTAATGAGTGGGAGCACGAAGAGAAGTGACAGCGTCTTTCTCTGCACCGACGTCTTGAACCTAAAAAAAATGAAATCAGTACAGAACTACTCCCGAGAGACGGGAAATTCGGCGTACGATGATGTTGTTCATGTCGTCGTCCTTGATCTTAGCAGTAAGGTAGATGTTGATCTCAATCCTGCTCTCCGTGTCCTGCTCTTCGATGGCGTGCAGTAGCGAGTGGAACCACTCCGCACTGCCGAAGTCACGGATGACCCAGGTGAAGTAAACTTTGGAGAGGCGGGTGGGCTTGGAGTTGTTCACATTGTTCATGCGATACCAAATCGACTTCAGAATGCTGAATGGATACGGTCATTGATGTCATCAAGTAAATGAATAGTATTTACGCACGAAGCGAACGGTGTGACACCAATACCAGCACCGACCAGAAGGACAGTCTCGTAGTTCAGGAAGTCTTCACTGGCACTACCGAATGGGCCGTCAACCATGACACGAGGGAGCACTCGGTTGAGCGCTGGGTTTGCACTGGTGCCGATAACCTTTCCACCACTGGAGTCGACTTCCTTGGATTCCTTAGAGTCGAAGTCACAGCCGACAGCCTTGGCAAGCGCAGATGTGAAGTCACCGACAACACGGATGTGGACAGAAATGTAATCTTCCTCAGGGGCACTGTAGTATTATAAGTTTTGACTCACAAAAAGCTAATTGAGGAGCTAGCTCACCTCGTAAGCGTGAAGGGGTGCCACTGAAAGTAGGAAATCTCTGGGCAAGAGATGAAAATGTATTGCCCCGCGCGTGTAGTTGTCTTCTCCTTTTTGATCTGGAGTTCCATGACTTTAGACGGGTGCTGGATGACCTTGGAGATGTAGGTCTTATGACGTGAGCGGACTTCGCGTAAAATCCGTTCTGACGTCCAAATGAGGCCACCGACAAGCCAGTATCGCTATAAAGTCTTTGTCCAGGAACAGCGCAAAATTCGATTGAAAAAGTTCACGTACCCAGAAGACGCCGATGGAGTTGAAGGAACAAAAGGGTTGTCTGTCCGGCTGGATCATGCACCAGACACCGTGCAATTGCCAAGCGAGGAAGAAGACGACGAATAAATGGTGGGTGTACCAAAACCTCTCAAAGTTGGCACGGCGCCTCTTCTCCATAGCGAACCAGACCATGGTGCCCAAGGCAACAGTCATAATCCAACCGGTAGCACCAGGACCAGTGGCAAAGTTTGCTTCCAAGAAAACAACGACACGCTGACCCGTGGTAGTCGCATTTGGATCAGCAAGGGCAAGTTTGTAAAAGTTGTGCATGTGAGCAGCGATGTGAATAACGGTAAAGAGAACCATGGACCAGGCGGTTGCCTTGTGAAAAGTTATGTTCTTGTCAAATGGGATGAACTGATTGAGGGGTGTTCTGCGAAGGAGGGAGATGAAGTTTCGACAGACTGGTAAAAGGATGAAGATGACGTCTACGTGTAGTACAAGTGCTGCAGATCTAGCAATAGCTATGGGGATGTTATGAGACAAAAGGGTGCACGGTGAATTTAAATGCTTACCATAAGTGATGCCAAAGGTTGCGCGAGCTCCAGTAAGATTATCACTGAGCTGGTAGTTCATGAAACCAAATGCAATAACAAGCATGTGGAGGAATATCCATGCAAAGAAAAACAGGCGTTTCCCGCCTTCGTTAATCATCCACAAATCGAACTTTTGACCAAGAGTTTGAGGACCATGTGGAACGAAGGCAGCATTAGGAACAGGCTGCTGGATACCCTGTAGACGAAGACGTTCTGATTTGTTACGCTGGAGGTGGTTTGGTATAGTGTTGAGAGCATAGTTGTCAAGTTTGTCAACGAAGGGATCCTGGTCGTTGAATGGGTTACGATCTTTGAAATCAAGAGCGGATGATCGCTTAAGAGACATGACGAGTTGCGACCTGCGCGTATAATGAAAATAAGAAGGACCTGCCTGAAGAAGTACTTAGGTGGGAGGTAGTGACTGGTGATGCGGCAAACGATAAGCCATTATATGATCCGAATGCTTATGTCATCCCTTCGCATCGTAGCGCAGTCGCTTTCATATCGGAACTATCAGATAGCGGCGGTGTTGTGAAAAAATCACTGATCACTACTACTAGGCTATGTATTACTTATTTTTGGATTGATGCACGAGTTCCAAGCGGCGAGACAGGATGGGATGTTAGGCCCTTCAACCAGGTCCAAGGTCCAACCTCACCACTGATCAGGCAACTTCCATCACTCCCAGTGCTAGCAACTGCATCACGATCAAATATTGATGTGTGTCCTGACTGGATATCTTGCGTTTAATTGATATCAGCGGGCGCCCTAGACTGTCCCGAGCTTCCCACGTATGGTAGCGAAATAACGTCATATGCAATTTTATAAGTATTCGCATGATACCAAGGAGCCCGCGGTCATCGACAACGCGATGTTGCGACTGGAGAACACTAGTGAGACGGTCAGGAGGTGTGGACTATCATCATAAGGTACCACATCAAAACTCAAGATCAAAAGGACATGCGCGATTCGTCTGGTATGAATGAATGGGCTCGATGGCCTTGCCGTTGCACGCGATGACATTTCGAACATACTCTGCCGATACTCGGGTTCAATCTGCACTCCGTCCTCTTGAACTCAAGGCTATGCACAACGCATCAGATCAACGTACTGCCCCAGTTTCCCCCGCGACAAGATTCAGTTTGTCATGTCCTGAATTGCCGGTGCACTGTATGTCCGCATCGCGGAGGAAGATGATCCCAAGCACTTACAAAGACAGCCATCGCCATTAATAGAATTTCCGAGTCGACCACATGTACATAACAAGTCTGACATCCCAATTCAGAGTGATTTTATTGCTACGATACGCGTCAATACCTATTCATAGCTCAGTCTTAAGGAGAACGACTGCAAAAATGAACCATCGACATTGCACCGTCGCTGTTGGGCACGATGCCGACGAACCCAAATTAGTTTTGTGTAACAAGAATAAATGAGTCGTGCCAGCTTACTTTGCCCATAGAATTTGTGGTTTGTATTTGTGGCATTATTGCACATCATACCGTCATGCACGACCTCACTTGAGTTGCAACGGGTTTCGTTGAGTAAGTTCCCGATGGGACGTTCAATTGCAGCTTCGAGAGCATCTTGTTATAACATTCTGATTCTTGTACACACTTGGAATAGACTGGACAATATGTAGTATATGTCATGGACCTCCAGGACATCTAGCAGTACTTATTTCTTATCTCTGTCCAATCAAGCGACAGCCTGGCCTCCTCTCTGTTATCGTGACGAGTAATGATACCTGGTCAGTGGTGATTCGACGGATACCATGACGTGACAGAGGCGAAGTTCATCAGATGAGCGATCGATTTTCAACCAATGTCTAATACATCCACCCTTAGGTTGTGTACGCTGGGATATACAATCTTCGACTTTACATACCTAATATCTCATACCAGTGGCTGCTTCGTGCCATTCGAAGATATCCAACTTCTGTCTGAGTTGCATTGCAATCTTTGCCGAAATGGGAGGTCCCCCATGGACCTGCAACACCCGCAAGCTATTGATAATGAGCTGTGAGTTAGGGTCCTTCTCTCGAGCTCGTCGCACCACATCTTCGCGTGTATTGATCAAGTCCAGGAGCGTGTCTGCGGAGAATTCTGTGCAATTGTCTATCTCTAGTCGGGACCAGCTTGGGGATGTGAGTCTATCTGGATTCCATGCTTGGTACATGTGACGAATGGTGTGATCGTCGAAGCTGGGACAGTCTTTTATGGAAAGACAGGCTCCATCCCAGATACTGATACTCCAAGCCATGAATGAGAATGGGCCTTCCAGCACGAGAGTGTCGGTCTGAGTCAAGCGGATATTGCTTAAGGGTGTGTGTTTGAGATGTACAAGGCGCGGAGCTGGTCCAGTCTTAGACTCAAAAATGGCACGAACGGTCGAGGGGTCAATGGAGTGTAGTTTCATAGCTTCGATCTGAATGTCGTAGCCATCCTGTTGTGTGAGGATGACATCAAACGAGATATCTTGAAGAGTCAGCATTTGGAGTCTTCTAAAATGACGACGAAGACCGTCGACGACGAGTAAAACGTCGTGCAGGTGTAACTCTCCTGTTGGATATTTTCCACCGGAATAACGCGAAACACACAGGTCTTCTAAGCTGCCAAGTGTTTCAACCCAGTGAAGAGCGCAAGCATCACGGAAATTGCGCCCATTGAGAAAAAGGCTTCGAAGCGCTGGAGCAGAGAAATTCCATTGCCCAGGCACTTCGCTTCCGACAAGGGGATGCTCGCCATCGTCGATCCCACACTGCAGCCTTAGCCGCTGGAGGAGAGGCGCATAAACGTTCAAGTGACGAAGAGCAGGCAGAGAGGAGCTGCGAAAGAGCTGGAAACATAAAGACCTGCAGCGATGTAGATGGGGCAAAATTTGTGTCATGACAACAGCTGCTCGAACGCCCTCGTCGTTATTTGCGCGAGAGTGAAAAATGGTCTGTTGGTCTCGCGTGACGGTGATCTCGAAAGCGAGCTCCCGGGAGAGACAAAGGTATCTGTCAACGTCTGAAAGCTTTGTAGTGTCGAGGTTGATGATGAGACGTGTCCAGAACTTTGGAACCAAATCAAGAACATCTCTCCAGGTTTTGCAGACGGCAGCCAAGGCGAATGGGAACTGCGTGGGGGATTGCGGGCTACACTGGATCCACTCTCCGTTCAGCTTGTTATCTGCGTAAATATCCTCGAAGATCAGCAGGAGCAACTCTGTTGGTAAACCCCTATCATTGGTTCGACGACTCGGAGGATGCCATGCGAGATTGCCGTGTAATTTCTGAACCTTGCGAGGGTCGCTGACAGAAACAATGTGTTGGCGTTCCCTGTCAAGTTTCCGCCAAAGTCAGAAACTGAATGTATATGGAGGAAGAAGAGAAAAGTACCCATGCAAGACATGACAACGATATAAATGTGGAGGAGTGAGTTGTAAACATGTAGTAAGTGGCGCCGGCAGCATTAGAGATGCGGGTGCCACTACGCGACGAGGAGGATGTGGGGACGGGTTCTTATTGGAGTTAGAACAGGGTCTTTGGGTGTGCTTCAAGCAGTTTAACATTGTTGAAAGTTCAAAAGTTCATGGGCAAGGGCATTGGATATGCCATGTGCTTGCAAAAACAGCAGAACCAATTAAACCACACGTGCAATCTACTCCTTGCGCCGCCTCATCTCAAATTTGATGAGTCAGAACCGCTCACGAGTCTATATAGCCGTGCAGCGGATCTGAAACCTGTTGTCGATATACTCATAGTGTCAGAGGGTGCAGCAACTTGTTGGCGGCTGTAGCATGTGTATATGAATGCTAACTCCGTGATGCTGTGAAAACTATAGGTATAGGCTAAGTCGGTCGCGAAATCAAGTCTGCTCCGCAATAACCACTTTCTTGCGCTCTGCAGCTGGTTTGCTCTCTCCGGCACGCGTATGTTTCCGCCGACGTTCTTCCTTGACAGCGCGACTATCGAGCATAGTGCGCTTGAGCTTCGCAGCCTGATAGACTGGTTTTGGCAAGTGTCGTTTGCTGCACTACTGGTGAGCGCGAGTCAACATAATCAAAATTGCTATGTACCGTTGGATCTTGCCGACTTCGTTGTCATGTTTCCATCGGTCTTTCAGGCTCTCGCGGTATTCGATTGCAGCACGCTCCCGGGCTGTAATGATACCAAGTTTTTCTGAGGCTTTGGCTTTCCATATCCGCACATTACCGTCATCTGAGCCCGATAACACAAAGCGCGCGTCGGCAGTGAATATAGATGAGGAGACCCTTCGTGTAAAAAGTGAACAAGTTGACAAGCAGAGATTATGTTTCGGCTTACCTTTGCATTCGTTTAGTATGATATACCTCTGGTCCCGTGCCCTGACCCTCCTTCCATATTCTTACTGTCCGATCCCATCCACCGCTAACGAATTCCAGTCCAGTCGGGCTCCAGTCGCAGCTCATAACTGCTGCGACATGTGCCTTGTAAATTTTAGTGGGCGAGTTCAGTTGCCTGACGTCAAAGGTATAAAGATTGTGATCCTCAGATGCGAGTAGGATGGTCGTCGGGAACGTCGGTGACCATGCAAGTGCGTTTGAGCGCATTTGCATGATCACACGGCGCTCTGCTTTTCCTGTCCGAATATCGTAGAGTGTGAAAGTCCGATCTGAGCCAATGCTACCAAGGACGCTCGTTTCACTCATATTGAATCGCACAGAAGTGATGGTTTCCGTTGACGTGGGAAAAGTTAGGTTGGATATTGCAGCGCTCCTGAATGGCAAGTCAGCTGGAAAAAAAAAAGAGAGATGGACAACACCCACTTCGTTTCGTCCCATATTTGAACAATGTTTGAAGCTGTGGCAAAAAGTGGATCCGAACGGTGGTGGTCTATTGAGCTGCGAAGAAACGGTTGAATCAGGTGTAGACAGGATGTCCAAGTAACGTACTTGCAAGGAGATTTCCCAGGATACACGGACAAGGGTCGCTGCTCCTAATTGGAGTGGGATAAATGCGCGAGAAATATTCTGCCAACTGAGAAACTGACTATTGGATCATCTTGCGGGGTTGCATCCCAAAGTTTAATGTTGCTGTCTACACCACAGCTTAGTAGCCGGTCGTCTTGTGCAAAGCAAAGGCCGGACACTTTGCCCTTATGAGCGCCTTGTATTCGCCGAATGTGTTTGCGCTCGGAAACGTTATGCAATATCACACCTAAGGGAGAGGGATATTTAAGGGATATGATCATGAGCCGAGACGAGGTTTGAACTCACCTCCATCCCAACTACCGCTCGCAACAGTACTCAATGATCCAGGCTTTTTGGATAACACCTCGATAGCATCTATGTGACCTTCGAGAGCTCCTACAAATGGCTTTGCAAACAATCTGTCCATTTTGGCGGCATTCAAAGCACGATTTCGCTCACGAGCGCGGGCAAAAGGGTGCATCAAGGGATCGAGGTTTCGGGTGGTTGGCGTAGGGTCTCCGGGACGTGCAGGTAAGTGCACTGAAGGATCATGTTGGAGAACAGATATTTTCTGAAACTGCTCAATACCAATGTAATTGCAGTAACTGGTATAATTCTCACCACCATGGCATATGTCGTGCAAACACTGTGCAGAGATCAACGACTCCGATCGTTGATTGCTGTTGAAAGTCGCGCTTGTCAAAAAAGCTGCTGAAACTCGTGGGAACGTAATACTAAGCAGGGGGTTTCCCTATATGGTTGCAGCAGTTCGGCCTTAGGTAGTCAAGTTAACAGACCATCAATGCCACGGCAACGCCAGACAATGCCAGGCCCGCTGGCAGGCTGGACATGAGAGACCAAATATCTATTATTTTATCTTTGTATCTTTGTATCTTCCCATCATCTCAGTTAACAAATCCCCGCAGCAAGTCTGCCGCACACTCCTTCAACCGACATTCATTGACTCTGGTCCGGGTCCACGCTCCTTACTAGCACCCGCCACAAACTTGAAATGCTTGCGACCTGTTTCATCCTTCTCTGAGTTTCTGTTTATTTGGATGAATCCACCGAGCTCTGTAGTTTGTCTGTCCCTTACCCCCAATCTTCGCTGTGTTCCACTGAATCACATTCAATATGATGTTCTCATCATCCCCCCTGTTATCGAGCTCATCTTCTGCGCGTTTCTGATCTTTCTGAAATGGGATTCGGACAGGTGCGTCGTGTTTCAGCTGTAAGAGCTTGGACATCAAGCTCAATCATTATACACCTTACCTCACCTTTGATATCCCTATCTATCATTTTACCTGGCTGACGGTGGTGCTTGTAGGGTGCATCTATTGCTGGCAGCAGATGGTATTTTTTATTTCATCCTGGCCCTGATCGACCTTCTATCGCATGTCACACCCGCTGCGCGGAATTCGATTACCATTTTTAAAGCGATGGACATATTTATTGGTATGTCACAGTCCTCCGGATAACCTGAATGTTGAACCTATACTCTTCCGATGCTATAGGATCTTTATCATTTGTTCCTATGCTGTTGTACACTTCATATCTGTTGTGGCTGAGCTACAGGGAATTTATAACCAACCTCCCTCACCGTCACCAGTCTGTGCCCAAATATCTGCTCGTTATTCTTATTCCCGTCGTCGTAGTTACGAATGAAGTGGCTTCATTCGTCGGAGTGTCTATTAGTAAGTAAATAGACTAAAACCTGTTCTTGACTGATGTCTCGCTAGGGTTTCTACCTGATTCGCAGACATCCCTCTTGATCGACTTCACCAACAATAGTGAATCGCTGTGGCTAAGCCTCAGCCATCTGTCACTTGCACTGTATACTATATTTCAACTTCTACTTTTCCTCCTCGCTTTCTACCGACTCGTTGAAGCATTTCTCGATCAGCAGCGCATCCAAACAACGCTTGCGGACGAGCACCATTATTTTAACGGCATTGGATGGATTACTGCCGGCATTAAGCTGGGAGCTATCGAGTCTATTGTCGGGTTTGCGACGGGCAGCTTTGCCGTTCCTCTTTCCAGAAGAATTCTACGACTGATTGCCAGGAGTTCCCTCATTATTGGCGTAGTGAAGGGGTGAGTTATCTCAGCAACATGTTACATGTGAACCCGCTCAGACCCGCTCATATTCAATTCACAGAATGGACGCACGTGAAAATTTTGAATACCTCAACGACGAGCTGGTATCGTGGCGTCGCGGTCGGCATTTCTCGGGCTTCCACTCGTTCATATCCAATCGACGCATGAGTCGACGGGCTTCACCATATCCTTCTCCCCAGCCCTCTCCAATCGAAAAGGTTGCGAGGGGCAACACGGCAAACCGACGTGTAACAGTGCATTACGAAAGCGGCCAGGCGCCGTTCTTGCAAATACGCTTTTCCACAATCAACTTTCCCGAGCAGGTCGTTATTGCGGATGGCGGTGGAGTGCAATCACGGAAGCGCTCTGCTCCAGAAATGTACGACAACTTTGCGCCGGTGTACTTTGACCAAAACACGTCTCCTGAAATGCCCGCACCCCACAATGATGCCCGCCCCTTCAAGGGCAACGCTGTGCGCGAATCTGGCATCTCCGATAACATGAGCGTCGTCCGTGAGCTCGCCTTTCGCTTTCCCTTGCCTCCCCGTGTTACTGGCAAGTATCGCGGGTCCATACTCGGTCAAAAATACGAGAATGATGATGACGAGTTTCCACTTGTTGGCATCTCACGTGAGTCGAGCATGCGTCGTGACACCGCACAGCCATACGAGGAGAGCGTGCCAGGTGGAAATGCAGCTCTCTCCACTAGCGGGTCCATTAAACGCAAACCCGCGCCACCTCTTTTGCCCATCCCGCAGCCCGCCCACAGACGGCCGTCGTCATGGGGAGGACTCGCCTCACAAAACCAGTCCCCTGCAACACCCACATGGACAAGACCCTCTTTTGATTTCCCATCCACTAACGTGGGTGACGAGAGTCGGGACACACCGAGGCACCACCTGAGACAGTTGACACCTCGTCAGTTGTTCGATCGTGCGAGCAGAACCCTCAGTGTTGTCAGTATCCGTTCTGCAGAGTGGCTATCCTCTGCACGCTCTCAACAATCCTCTCATCCTCAGCTAACTTCTGCAAGCATCGAAGCGTACTATAGTGGTGGAACTATAATCAGTCCGCGAGGCATATCCGCTGATCCTGGCGACGCGGTGGCGTCTCGGTCGGGTGAGGAACTCTCGGGCGACGACCGGCACAAACATTATACAGATGATGCTGCACTGGCAGAAACATCTGAGCCGCAAATGATGACGCGTACGAGCATCAGCCAAGTGCCGACGTGGCCCACACCCACGCCAACTCTTACACACTTCCCACTTGGGCGGGAGCCGATTGCATCCACCTATGGTGAATTACAGGGTTTCAACCCTTGTGTTGACAAACCTCCCAGGTTGAACCATGAGACTTGAGGCTACAAGTTAGGGAGAGAAGTGTATGGGACCAGACCACGGCATCTTTCTTGGTGACTAGAATTAGAACTAGAATTGGAATCGGACAGCTGCTATTATTCTCCACGACAATGTCTCAAACCTGCAATGATCGAAAAAGTTAATGATCAAGGATAATCGTAGTGAGTGAAATATATGGAGGCTAGCATCATGAGCGGAATATAGGGTGGCACTGGGTACAGGAATCTTGCAGCATAAACAGTAGCTAATTCTGCTCGAAATAGTCAGTTTCTGGAAATGGTATAAGACTCGGCAGCATACCTCTGGTATCCTAAATATCGTTATTTCCTATTATCGATGTCAGTTAAATTGCAACCAATGGGAAACAGCCTTGTATACCTGTTGCTTGAAATACCGACGATTCTCTTCATCGATGAGCACGAGGTTCAGGTAGTAACGTGTGCTGAACTTCTTGTTCACTTCACGGAACGTCGGTGTGAGGTCAAAACCACCCAGGAACAGTCGAATGGGGATAGCTTCTCCTAAGAGACTGTCGGCAACAAGTTAAGGGAGTTATCTGTATGGCCCACCTCTAACAGGAGCGCCATCCATGATCTCAAACTTCGTGATTGTTTCGCTCTCGTTGTACTGGTTTGGTGCGGAGCCAGTTGTTTCGCGTCGTATAATAGATAGTTCCATGTGCTTGATTTTAATGCGAACAAGCAGAAAATATATCTTGCCGACAATCACATCCTTCAGGTGGTATCTGACGTATGATTTATCAGCGCATATAACCCGCGTACAACATAATATTACACACTTTGACTTGTTGTATTCGAACTCGATGTGCAAACAGTCCTCAATGCCGACCTCCATCTTGATGGAATTATTACTGTCTGGAGGCATGCGGTATGAGTGTACCCAGATGTCTCTCTCCTTCGTGACATCCGCTATTCGCCTTGCAACAGATACTCGTATAAAGTAGCTTTCCAAAGCGTCAGATGGCATCTGCATTGCCGGGAGATGACGCACCGTAGCTTGACATTGATGCCCTGGTAACTCTCGAACTGCTTCTCGACATTCTTGAAGAGGAAATCGAATGTCTGAACTTGATGTAGCTCCCCAGGTGCAGCCAGTTCCTGCGATAACGACAAGAATTCATGGTGGTGCCCCCGATCATAGAACAGCTCTGAAGTCAGATATCAATGAGATGTTAAGAGGTCACATAACAACTTATGCCCACCAATGCTGCCAACGAACTCGACTTTGATGCCCTCATGTCGCGTTCCATCACGGACACGAATGGTCACCTGTAGCGGCGTGAGCAACTTCGACGTAATAGCCCGGCTAGATACAGAACATACCTGCCCTGCTACTGAGTCTCCGTCATAGTAAACTGGACATGAAGCTGTGCGCTCCTTGTCAGTCTTCATGTCCACCTGCTTGCGCAGTTCCTCTCCCTCTAGTTTGACGTCGATGTCAACAGGGGATGTGAAAAAAAATGCCATTGTTCAGGCAGGAAGAAATCACGAATGTAAGTCTAAGTACTGAGTAGCGCGGCTGTCCCCTGCGTATCAAGGCCGTATTGTCCGGAACTTACTACCTAGTTTGGCAGATGCACGGCAGCGCATCGGCAAGGCGGCGTGTCCGCAAACAGCACCGCATCATTGCAATTCATCATCGTTACCGCCTACCGTGTAGTATGCGGTCAGTCCTAGTCATCATCATGCACCATGTGCACTAGTGCTGGCGCAATGACCACATCGTGTGCAACTTTCGAAGTGAAAACTGATGGGTCAGGCCTTCTGAATCACCTCGAAGTTCAATCACTGTATCCAATGTTATGAAGGAACGATTATCTTCCTTCGTCCATACATACCATATTGGTGTAGGTTTGTGGACTGCAGCGGAACTTGCACTGCGAACCAGTCGAATTTAGCAGTCAGTATTAAGTTTAATTTTGACCCGATAATTGCCTACTCAGGCTGCCTAGGCGGCCAGCAAGTCGGTGTGACTGCCTTCAGTGTGCTGGCGGTCGACCAGTCTATGATGAACAACTGGCATTTGAGCGGGTCGGCAACAGTATCAGTGAACAGCTGTCTAAACCAGCTGGCAGTGTTTACAGGTGCCACGATCATGCAACCGTGAGTGCGCATGTCTTCCGTACAGCTCTCAGCTTACCTTGTATGCTTGGTCGCGGTTCAAGTAGTGACTCGAAGCAAGACTTTTTCGAATGCGAGTAAGACCGGCACAATTAATCCTTGAAAGCTGGAATATGATCTGGTGCTCAAACGGTCCGGAAATCATGCACATCGGATCGACAAGGGAGGACAGGGCTCTCTGAGGTTTATAAGGATGTGCCGCAGGATTATATGTTCAAACTTACATCCCCTTTTGTGTCCTTGATCGATGACCTTCCTTACCTTGCCCTCTGTGCCGCATTATGATGCTGCACCTCCTACCAAGGCAACTTGTCTGTGCCCTCAAGTCATCTGTCTGAAGTGGAACACTAACGTGCGCATTGACAGTGGAGTATGCTGACCTTGCTGTGATCGACATGTCGAAAGCCGACACCGAGGAAGGTCGTGCTGCACTTGCGATTGAAGTAAGGGACGCCCTCGTCAACCATGGGTTCTTCTATGTCATAAATCATGGGTATTCGCAAGCCCAGGTGAGGTGTCTAAATCTCTCATATGGTCTGGTAACATTGTTCACCACAGTCCCGACACAGACAGCTCGCATGTTTGATATTGCGGACGTTCCCTTCTCGGCCGTCGATGACAGCGAGCAGCAAATTTACGCTGGAACAATTCAACAAACAGGGTCGCCCCAAGGATATAAATTTCGGCAATACTGGGTGCGTTGCAGTTGTATCTCGCTCGCGGGCATTTGATTTATGCAAGGCAATTAAACTCAGCATATTGATGCTGGAGTCCGCGACCAGATTGAGCAATATAGCAGTGAGCAGAAAGCATTCAATTTTCGCCCACTCGGCTCACGTCCTTACAGTCAGTCGCGATGTGACCAAGCGAGGACATCCAGAGGCCCTCCGGCCTCTCCTCCCGGAGATCCAGGAGTTTGCTAAACACAACCACCTCCAGGTGTTACATCCCCTCATGAGGCACACACATATTTTGTTATATTTGAGGGTGATCTCAAACCCCGTTTTTTCAGGCTTATTGCACGCAGTCTCGAGTTACCCGAAGACACGCTAGTAAATATCCACAACTATGACGCCGTTGACGAGACAACTGGTATATGATTTTTCAACCCGTTCGTCCCATTGCTAACTTATCGATAGTCAGGTTCTTGAAGTAGTGAGCGCCTCCTTGAATCTATAGTCTTCACAAGGTCATGTAGCCTAGCCACCCACGAACAGAGGAAGAAGAAATCAAAGCAAAGAACGTCTGGCTGAAGGGACACACGGGTCAGTAGCCTTGGTCATTCTAGGAACCTGTGTTCACTGGTGCCTCCGCAAGACTTCGGAAGTTTTACGATTCTGTGGAGTCAACCTATTGCAGCACTGCAAATTCAGACCCGTGAAGGCGATTGGCGTTGGATTCGTCATCTCGAAAATGCGCTTGTATGTTGTTATCGCGTTCTATGAATCCAAGTCATAACAAGTGGGTTGTAGGTTGTGAACGCAGGTGATTCAATGGAGTTCCTTACCGGCGGGTACTACAAGGCCACGATTCACCGTGTTGTACAGCCCCAAGAGGATCAGCGGAATTATACTCGCCGTGGAGTGTTCTACTTTGCCCTGCCCAACGATCATGTCAAGTTGGTCCCGATGGCCGAAAGTCCAGTCTTACAGAGAGTTGGAATTCAGAGACGTTGGGAGGATGACGAGGCACTCACGGTGGAACAATGGAGGAAATCGAGGACAAGTGTTTATGGCCAGTCGGAACTAAAGAGTGGAAAGGAGAAGGGCGTGGAAGAAGAAATAATTAACGGGATAGTGGTCAAACACTATAACTGAAGCCTCGAAGTATAGAACACCGTCTGTCTCACCGCACTTGTGCAACGCGTATATCCTGAGTTGCGAGAGGTTTAACAAGGAACGTGAGGACCTTGACCCGCTACGATCCGAAACAGTACCAGCCGGCGCAAGTAACCTCGTGATGCATGACGAGCATATGACCATAACGGAGGGGGGTCCCGTTGTGGGACGCAGATAAAATGAGAGCAAGGCAGATAATGCGGAATATTAATGCGTTAATATTGAGTCAAGCATATGGAGACGGTGAATGAATCACTGAAATTATAGATGGCTGGATTGCTTCTTTCGTCCGTGTGGTTTTCATTATCCATCGTATTCCGAAGTGACGCTGACTGCATTGCGGTACCAGTGATTCGTGATTCACCAGACTCGCCGAACTTAAGGAAGTGGCATATCAACTAGCGCATTTACCCAACTCTGACTGTGGAAAGACACTTCGATATTCATTTGGAAAGCGGAGGGCATCTGAGTAATTCTCATTTGATTTTTGGATCCAGATCTGTTCAGCGACCTGCTGAGCACGTTAGGAGACCGGGATCATTTATTCATCTAAAATAGGTGTGTTGTTCGCACGCCCCCGGTGTTTGTAAAATACACAGGAAACAACTCTTGAAAACGAACGTCGCTTTGTACTTGCACTTCTTTCCCATCCTTGCTATTGCACCATGTCTGACTTTGAAGGTGACTTCGATGATGAGCTCCTTGAACTTGCTGGCGCAACGGAGAAGAAGCGTAAACATCAAGCGTCGAGTTCCAGGCCCTCGGCCAAGAAGCGTAGGACGGAGTGAGCCTTCTTCTTGATCCGGCTCACTACTGTGCTCATTAAAATGCTCGGAAATGTCAGGGTCTCAGATGACAGCGAGGCAGAGAATGAGCCGGAGAGCGAAGAGGAATCAGAGGTAAAGTATCCCCTGGAGGGCAAGTACATAGACGAGTCGGATAGGGAGCGGTGAGTCCCTTTCGAACACCAGTGCAAGTGTAGTTTTGACACCAACTTCTATGAATCCACTATCTTACTTGCTAGGCTACTGTCTATGCCTGAGATTGAGAGAGAAGATATCCTTGCCGGGCGGCAAGAGGAGTTGATGCGAATACAAGACAAGCGCAAGCTGCATGAGATGCTTCAAGCGCAGTCTGGAGATTCTGAGAACGTCTCGAAAGCCGCTAAACGTATTCAAAGCACTTTCGAGTGTAGACGCCCATTGACACCATTGTTTTACAGGTCAACGTACCACCCGAGGCGCTACCAAAGAGAAGTCTCGGACACTTGACGAACTCAAGGCTCGGCGAAAAGCAAAGGACGAGAAGAAGCGTGTACGTACGCTCATAATTAGTATACTTTCTTCCCTTATATTCCAAGCAGACCAAGACAAACTCCCCCAAGCGAGATCGGTCTTCCTCGCCAACTGATATGGACATGTCTTCTGGTGAAGAAGAAGACGGCCAAATAACGAGGTATGAAGAGGAAGAAGAGAAGGATAGGAAGCTATATTCAAGGCAGCCTGATCCCGTGGATGAGCCATCATCGCTCGGGGACTTCACGAAGTGTGTTTTGACGCGGGACATGCTTGCAAAGTATTGCATGGCTCCCTGGTTTGAGGACTATGTGAAAGGTGGGTGCTGCCATGGTCTATACGTTATAGGCTAAAGACAGCACGGAAGGCGGCTGGGTTCGGTATCTGGTGGGCCAAGACGAGCACGATAAGCCAACGTACAGGATTTGTGAGGTACAAAGTAAGTATCAGGACTACAGCAAGACATGCTTTGTGCTTCATTTGAGCCAGATCTCGGAGTAAACCTCACGAAGCCATACAAGATCAACGATACCATGGTGAACCAGACCCTGGAGTTGAAGCATGGCAAGTCGCTCAAAGCGTTCAACATGGACAAGGTGTCGAATGCTCCAATTACGCAGGTCTGTTTTCTATATCGCTAAGTGATGTCTGGATTCATTTCATCGTACTCCAGCGAGAATTTGAGCGTCTAGGAAAAGTGTGCTTCGCGGACGACGTCAAGTTACCATCCAAGCGTGCCCTGGAGAAAAAGGCAGCACACATGTCTAAGTTGATCACACAGCCTGTGACAGAGGTATGATGTTCTATTCTTATTTCAATGTTACCCCTGCTGAAGTACGCTTAGAGCGATATCACAGCTATGTTAGCACGGAAAAATCAGCTGTCGAACTTGCAGTCTGGTGCATCCATCACGTTACAGCGTTCACGACTTGTGCAAGCCAAGACACTTGCCCTTCGGCGGCAGGACTATGCGGAAGTTACCGAAATTGAAGCCAAATTGGCAGAGCTACCTGCAATAGCCACCCCTGCTCGAAATGAAGGCGGGGAATCACTGAGTGACAAGCTCGCCAAGGTGAACGAGCGGAATCGTAAAGCCAATTTAGAGGGAGTGCGCAAGGCCGAGCTCATGGAATCCGAACGGAAACGAAGGGAACGCAAGATGAATGCATCGGGTACCGCTACGCCGGCGGACCCGAGTGCGAGACTAAAAACTGTTCCGAGGTTATTCAATGACACAACGTCAAGGTTTGTACTTGCACTATTGTGGTTGATGTCACTTGGTCATCTGTCTTGCCTTGATTGCATCATCCTTCGCTTCTATGACCATCAACTTCAAATTTGAATGGAACATCAAACAGATCAGGAACGCCAAATATAAATGGCACGGGAACGCCTGCACTACAGGCCGATGATGCGGCTGGTGGACGATCAATATCGCCACTCCCGCCCTCAGCATTGTCTGACTCCCGAATCAGCCCAAAGAAGCCCAAGAGCCTGGAAGTGTCTGTCATCGAATCGATAGAGGTCGATCTTGGAGATTTTTAGAGTCAAGTTTCGTGTTTCGCTGGATTACAATGGTTTTTCTTTCGGATTTGTCAATGTGTATATACATGTTACTTCAAGTTATAGCTATTGAAATATTTAACGTTCAACCCAGTCTCGTATGACCCACAAAGCGTGGTAAAAGGTTCCGCTGATGTCACGTGGGACACAACACGTGTGACGTGGATGAGATTGCGCACGGTCCAATTAAGTTTCCATTTTCGGACGATCATCTTTGACCAGCGGTTCGCCCGGTGGTCTTCACATTTGGTCGTTCTTGTCACTATTATCTTGCTCGCTGTCGCCCATGATGAAGGGCTCTCCAGCCTCACTTGAATCGTTGAGCTCACCCTCACCTTCGCCACCTCCCCAAGAGGACACGGGCACCGGCTTGGATGCCGAGTCCGAGCTATCAGAACTCACAGACGACGAGCTCATCCAGGAGTCTCAGTCACCCAAAAAGAAGGCCAGGGCACTCGTTGACGGAGATGCTGAAGGTATCTCTCGTCGCCGGCAGCCTCGTCGAGGAGGTAGGAAAAAGCGTGGAGGGCTGGTGCCTGCCCCGATGTGGGACTGGGCATACAAATCAAAGAACTCCAATTCAAATTCAAAGAGCGAGGGCAGCGCGACACCTGGAGTGGAAGAAGAGGAAGAGGAAGAAATGGCTGGGCCACCTCGAGCTATGGAGGAAGAAGAAGATGAGAATGACGATGACCCCGGGGACGACCTTGAAGGCGACGGCCCCGACGGGGATGCCGACGTAGATGAGCCTCTTGAAGATGTTAGCGTTACTCTTAACGGAGGTGCACAAGATTACGACGACGAGGATGGCGCCGTTGAGCCGCACAATTCCACCTCAAATTCGGCAGTGGACGAAGAACCAGAGCGTTATGCCTCAGACGAGGACGAGACTGTGGCAGCGGCTCCTCCAAAGCGACGTGGTCTCCTCACCCTACCAGACGAATCACATGAAGGAGAAGCCGATGTGGATGAGGATGAGGATCCTCCCGCCCCCAATGACCAGGACCATGAAAACGACACTGAGTCCGAGGACAACGACGAGCCACCAGAGGCGGGCGTAGACATGGACATGGACAATGAGCCAGAGCCGTCATCAGCACCGACCAGGGCTGCCACCACAGTACCATTGATTCCCATTGACATAACGGCACCACCACCAGCGTCCGTCGCGCCCATCGCAGCAGCAGCCGCCTCACACTCAATCATGGCAGGTTCGACGGTAATCCACCCACCCTCTCCTACTCCATCTGCATCATCTACATCTAGGTCCCGTTCACCCACCTCGTCACGTTCTCCGTCACCCAAACCTGAGAACGGAAGGCCACAACGAAAGAGCAAACGAGGCAGGAAGGACAAGGATGAAGATCATGACACCACGACAGTCGTAGCTCCAGATGCCGAGTCCACTCTCCTTGATGCAGAGGCAGAGGATGAACTGGACATGGAACTCGAGTCAGATTTGCAGCCCGCCCACCGTGCCGAAGCACTGGACGTGCTTGCGACTATTGAGTTGAAGTTCGCACTATTGCGGGAGAAGGTGTATGTCGAGAAAATGGAGGGCCTCGCTTGGGAAGAGGCATTGGTTTCTGAGGGTGTGTACGCTTGCCCATTTCAATTTGTCCATGCTGAAGACCTGTTTTAGGAACCCACCCAGAGCTCATCCATCTGCAAGCCGAACTGAACAAACGTCGTGACAAACGTATTGCTCTGGCTTGCAAAAAGCGCATTTATGAAGTTTCCTCCACTAACAAACGACGGAGGACAAACGAGGATGCAGTCTGGAGTTGGTGGAAGGTGCGTTTTTGCGCATCCTGTCCGGTACCTAGATTGCTCACATATCATATCTAACACCTTGGATTTAGGTCGCACGGGATGACTTACAAACAGAGATGATTGCAGAGACTAACCGCAAACGCCGCAAATTGGAGCGCGAGCGCAGAGCCATCGAGAGACCTCAACCACGTAGGTTTCTTTTCTTCTGCTTTGTGCCTTCATGATTCATGTTCTGCTCGCAGTGCGTCGCATTCCCAAACCAATGCTTGATCCACCTCCTGCACCTACCATTCGTCAAATTGCACAGATATTACCTCTCACAAATTCCCGACGCCACATGCTGGTGACCGCATACCCCGACTTAAACGCCCTACCTCCAGCAGACGCGGCAACAGACCTTGAATACCTGTATCAGCACCAACGCTTGATGAATGCGCGCATGATGCCCTCCCTGTACAGTGCGCCTGCGGACGTTCTCACATTCCCTGGTGGTCCAGACACGCGTATGCCACCCCCGCCCGTGCAACCTGTATTCCAACAACCCAGTCAGGGGTACCCATTGGGCGCACCAGGACGCACACAACGGCTACCTTCGGGACCTGCCCCAGGACAGTATGATGGCCTTCCTCCTCCCGCATATGGCCCGGGAATGCCGCCACCGCCTCCCCCGCATCCAGAGCAACAATTTGTCAATACAGGGTTGCAGGATACGCGACTTGGAATGCCCAAGCCGGCAGGTGGGATGGATTGGAACGCAGGAGTGGAAGGGCGACGTCGCGAAGAAGAATTAGAGCGTGAGCACCACCATCGACACCCACACCACCCTCACGTCCCGCCGCATCACCATGGCGGTCACCACCACCACCGTCATCACCACCACGTTGTGCACCACCACCACCCGTCTGAGCCGCAGCCGCAACCGCAGCCAGAGCTGATCAACCATAAGCAGCAGCATTGGAATACAAAACACGGGAGCCGTCCATCATCCACCCACCCACCGTATGAAGAGCGTGACCGACCGGTTACGACGCCATTTGTGCTTGCACCGTCGCACAGCAATATTGCAGGATCGATGTCGGGTTCTGGATTGTCGAGCGGGCCTGCACCATCGCCAAGGCATACCTGGATGCATCAGGATGACCGAGAACGTCCACTGCCACTCCAGGGTCCTCCAGACCGCTACCACTCCCCTGGGCCACATCGATACGCAGGACCTTCGTCAAGTCACCCTCCACATCCACAATCTGCGCTATCTCGTCAAAGCTCGTCGGGAGTTTCGCCGCCTCGTGCACGGCCCCTCCCTCCGAGTCCGTCATTACCGCACCCTGGATTGCGATCGCCGTCACGCTTTGAGCCCCATGCATCTGCAGCTAGTAGTCCTGTGATGAAGTCGCGGAGACCACCTTCTTCGCCTCCGCTGTCTGCTTCAAAGCTTGGTATACCACCTATTGGACCAGCAACTGGGTTTTCCCCTCGCCTTGCGGGTCCAGGAGCACCCCCTAGGGAGGTAGAGGGTGGCATTAATGGCGTCGCGTCGTTATTCGGTGGGAGTAGCAGGACGGCTTCCCCTCTCACTGCGTATTCACCAGCCGCACAAGCACGATCCGTCCCTTCGAAGGTCAATGCTATGCAGGTGGTGGATGGACCATGATTCCATACATACGCTCCCCTTTCTTGTTTTCTACAGCTATTTTATCTTTTTGGGCACCATACACACTGCATTTTCCTCTTTCTCTAATCGTAATTATGCCCCGGAACCTGGAACTGTATACGTTCTCTTGGATACAAAAGCCAGGAAAGGTTTTGTGACACATGTATATATGGATATTTTCTACTGCAGACGTGTGACACAGTGAGGAAGTAACCTATGCGGTGAGTTTGAGTACATAGTGGGTTGAACGCTGGCTTCAACAAAATGTCCAACGACCCTCCAATTCCCGCATCCTCACCTCTTTCTTACCTTGACCTCATCAAGATATGCGATAATTTTCGCCTGCCACCCAACTACGGTTTTGCTGATGTCGTTCAGAAGCCCTCCGATATGGATTCCTTCGTCCCGTGGACGCTAACACAATCTCGTGGAAGTCCTACTATTGGGCTCTTGAGGCTCGATGTAGTAGATCTCCTTCGAAAGGAGAAACCTGGGACGTGGGTCATTCCAGAACTACAAGTAGGGCACTCCATCAGCTTTGACATATCCGTCAACACCCCGACAAAGCGCACTGCAGCGCTGAAAGAGCTATGTAAGCGCTGGCGCGACGCTGGTGCTTTCCCTGCGAGCATCGGACCCAAGAAATGGCGGGATGAAATGTACCCGGTATACCGAAATCCCTTTGGCGTACACGATCACTGTCTCGAGAATGACTCTGATAACGGAAACTACGCCTTTGAGATGGAGCGTGCTGCGTGTAGTCTTTTTGGGGTTGTCACATATGGGGTACATATGACTATCTATGAGGGGATACCCAACAGCCCGCAAGTGAGGCTTTGGGTTCCAACGCGTGCGAAGACGAAGCAGACGTAGGTTTGATCGTTTTATACTCATCAATTAGCTGAACGGTCATTTCAGGTGGCCGAGCTGGCTGGATAATAGTGTTGCTGGTGGGATACCCAGTGGCATGCCTATCTTTGAGAGTCTCGTCAAGGAGTGTGCAGAGGAAGCCAGTATTGATGCAGACATCGTAAGGAACCATGCAAAGCCCGTCGGGGCGGTCAGTTATTTCTTCAGGTATCGCTTTGGCAGCATTCTCAGATGAAGCATGAGATATAACTATAACGCGATTCCAGGAACAGAATGCACTTCCTGCAACCAGAATTTCAGTAAGTGCTATCTAATTATTTTTTTCAGGCTATGGGGATCTTAGCATCATGTTCTTAGATACGTTTACGATCTTGGAGTGCCACCAGATTCATCGTTCCGGCCCTGTCCATCAGACGGTGAAGTGGAATCTTTTGACGTGTGTCTTCTATACCTTGTTGGTTTCTCGACCCGGCTGAACGATCCTATCATATAGTTGCTATCTCTAGATGAAGTGAAATCAAAGATGCGACAAGGACTTTTCAAGCCCAATTGCGCTGTCGGTGAGTGCTGGCGCAAATGCTCTACGAAGTCTGCATTGACCCTACCTACAGTGCTCATTGACTTTTTTGTGCGACATGGCCACTTGACGCCTGATGATGAGCCCGATTATACGGAGATCGTGACGAGATTACATGGCAGATTTGAGTACGAAAGATGGGGCCAACAGGTA
>PVYJ01007420.1:11925-26357 GCA_002995095.1 Rhizopogon sp. AM-2018a | reverse complement strand
ATGGACGGTATAACACAAATATGACGTATATGTTAGCTAGAGAATCACTGAAAAAGCAGGATAGGTTGAAGAAGCAAGCGTATGATGCAAGGATGGGAAGTGTTGTACACGTTGACAAGTGAATAGACAAATGATGGGAATTAGTGAATGGACACAGGACGTAAAGGCTTTTGGAGTGCACCAGCTCGATCTATCGATATCAAATACCAATTAAAGAGTCTGGCCCGCGGCTGCAACAAACTACTTTGTTTTGAAAGCGAGCTTCCTGACTAGCGCTGCCAGGTCCTGCAGACGTGAACCATGACAGTGAGCCAATGCGAATGAAGCAATGTCAGTTAACGCACAACGATCAGAATTTTTAAGCTCGGACGTCTGACGGGAGGTCGAGCGTCAACCTCGGCACCTTCGACACCTTCGATAGGTTCTTCCACATTGTCATCAACGAGATGTTGCTCCTCTTGGAGGTCAGCCTGCATTTTAAGACTAAGTTAGGCTACAAGAAGATGTAAAGAGAAGGCGTACGAAGGCGGGGGCGTACGGTGTAGCCGCGTCCTCCTCTTCCCCAACGTCGCACTGGTTGCCGTGACGATCAGCGGCGTGACACTTGACAAGGAAAAGTGTCAAACGTAGCGCTGAACTGAGTTCCTCATGACTTACCGTCAACATCTCACGCTGGTTGTTGAAATGATCATCAATCGTCTGCTTCGCAACGGAAAGTCAAAAATAGCGGTGAAAAATGATTTTGCATGACCTACCTTCAACAGCTCGCGTTGGCTCAGCTTCACCCGGGGGTATGGGTGGAAGCGAAGTAAGTACGATGACCTGTAACTCGGCAACCTCATGTTAAGCGTTGAATATTGGTTCAAGACTAGTGAAAAGGAAGGGAAAGGGATGTCGTTCGTTCTGCGTCCAGGCATGAAGTTTAAATACTCGCAGATAGTCGGGGGAAGGAAAGCGAGTAATAAAAAAGAGAATCGAGCCCCAGAACCCCAAAAATGCAATTCATTCTGTCTTGGGTTCAGCTGATCGGTGGGCGCCTATTTCGCTTTGACACTTGTGGATTCTCGATGGTACGAAATTTGCTTCCGCGGGATGATTTCTCTATACCATGGTCAACATCCATCCAGAAGCCTATCGACGGCTTGCCTCATTAGATAGGCTGGTAACCAGTCTACCATTGGCAGCGCAAATGAGAGACTTCATCGGACGGGTGTAGGAGGGACGACAGGGCTCGACACTATAGGGCATCCCGGCAAACCTATGACCTGGACCTTCGTACCCCATGACACACCATCGACCTCGACACAACCTCTCGAACCATTTGGATTCTGCTTAGAGCATCGCAAGAATGCCGCAAGGAACGCTATCCGGTCACTGCTGAAAAAGAAGAGTAAGAACACGCGTCCGTCGAGCGCGTAGACTAATTTATGAAGAGTTCTCAATCGTATGGCACACAATACATCTGCAGTGAGCTCAACCATCCATGACTGATATCCATTTATGCCAGAAAACACCAAATGCCGAGCTACTCCCTCTGCACCGAGCCAGCGGCAGTGTGACATATGCGTGACATATTGCGTGACCCAAAAAGGGGCGTCACGCGACTTCGCGCGCACGAGCCAGGCAAGTTTTCCAACCGCCATCATGAACCGTGAATGCGACTCAGCAGTGTGTCATCAAGCCCCCTCGAGATGTCCACGTGGGGGAATTTGGTGTGAGTCAAGATAATCACTGTGGCTGCGTCAAGATCGCTTCCCAAGCCTCAATCGGGCGTAACCGCCCCCAACATCGGCAGCATCTGTAGCCTCACTTGCCACTCAAGTAGTGACAACGCCCAGAAATAAAACATGGCTGAAGTGAACAAGACACTCACCAGTAACTATGATTCCGACTCAGAGCCCTCGTACATCGTAAGCTGCCTCAACTTTTCCAAAGATTTCCGTCTGGAAAAAATGTCGTATCCAACGATGATCCAACATGAGAAGGAGTATGATCAAGATGGCAAACCACATGGGAGACCCCAGCCCTGTCGCTGACGAAATAACCGCGATTTTTCACCGTCACGGCGTCGGGTTCTTGACGCTGGCAACGCGACCGGTGATGCTGAGCTGCAGTCCATTTAACTTGAAGTGCAACCAAGCCGTCTTGCATGTCCTGGTCCCTCGTGGAACATGAAACACATCCTCGAGGTGACTGCCACTTGCGAGACCTCCGTGGGGTATCGAAGTCGCTTGTGTCTTCAAGATCAGGAATTCACTGATTCAGTCGGGAGGAGCCCTCTTGCGCTACGCTTGAGTGGTTGAAACTAAGCGAAGTTTTCTTGACAGGACGACCGCGGCATGCGATTGGTTTGTGGAAGTCAGGTTTGTGTTGTTAGGTCCACCTTGAAATTGAAGTGACCGAATCTGTACCCTGAAAGCTGCCCACAACTCCGCTCGCCAACCAATTCAAGCCAAAAAAAATTGCAACCAACTGATTCCCCTTCGTGGATTCTCAGAAACTAAAATTTTCCATTCAAGCGAGAAATTTGCAGCTCTTGTCAGGCTCGTCTCATCCCCTCGATTGCGTTGATTTCTGCACGAATTTCGAGCACTTCGACTGGCACCTCGGTCCTTGTACCACCGTCTTAATCTCATAGTTGGCGCTACAGAATTATTGCTGGAAACTGTCTGGAATCTGGATCATTGTATGGAATAAAGCATAATAACATGCATTGTTATCACTCTTGTCAACGGGTCAGTCGCTGTTTCCCTCTCTAGTGTGCGTCCTCGCTAAAGTTCGCTTCCAGGACACGTTCGCCTGTACACCCTACTTTTGTATCATGAATACATGAAATCTTACTCCTTCCTGCACGATGAAGTCATGCGACACACATAATACCTACATGAGCAATCCTCACAAGCCACCGTCATAAATCAGCAAGGCTTTTGATCGGACAGCCTACCTTACAAAATCTGCTGGACAACCTTACCGAATTTCTGACGTACCTCCACGTATCCCATCTTTGTGTTTCCGTCTTGGACCAGTCAGTACATTATCCATCTTTCGTCCTCGATGACCTTTGCTGATGCTATTGCTCTTTAATAAGGCATTCGAACACTGCTGCAATAATGATAATGAAGTTTTACGGCAGGTTACCCATCAGCGCTTCAAGGGAGCAGTGCGTTCTATCCAGCAATGAGCCATTAGATGTCCCTGCGGTCCTTGAGCGGTCACAAACCCCCTCCTTCATCCGGAATACTCTTGTAGGAATGTCTCCTATAGTTCTGGTCCGTCGGCACGAGCACAGTTCGAGTCCTGAGGTCTCCACTTTCACCTAGAAGCCAGAACCTGTGCCGTATAGATGACCTTTCACCTCAATTGCCCTTATTTGGCATTTGCAGTTATCTTCGAGTGGCAATTATCTCGCTATGGCGGCTACGTAGCATTGCGATTGGTTTCGAAGGACCTCACTGCCACAATCATTGTTGGCACCACTTGTATCTTCAAGTTCGTATGTTACGGTGTCAGAAGATGAGTCGGTGGGATACATTTTGTTATCGGTCACAGTGTAGGGTAAATAGGTTTGGCCGGACACCCTCTGACCACATTTCGTGTACGGGAATTGGCATGAACAACTCAATGATATTATTGACGCGATAGATAAATAGGTTTGATCGGACACCCTCTGACCACATTTGGTGTACGGGAATTGGCATGAACAACTCAATGATATTATTGACGCGATAGATAAATAAGTGTGATCGGACACCCTCCGACCACATTTGGTGTACGGGAATTGGCATGAACAACTCAATGATATTATTGACGCGATATATTTATGAGGACAGTGAATTAGTCCATTTTTCATTGGATGGTGTAATATAGCCTTTTTGCATCTACTAGGTACTGAAGATATCTGTCAACGACCTGATCGCCTCGTGTACGTTTCACATACTGCCATAGACTATAGTACATGCTTGGGATTTTCTAACAGGCAAGTAATGAACATCATTCTGTACTTTCAGCAACGCCGTTCGCGTCACTGGACCAATAGGAATTCCAAGAATCATGTATGTTTGATGATCAATTTATGAGAATCCATATCCACCAGTCTCCTCGAGGCCGGCGGCTCTCCCTACGTTAATTTGAGAAGTTAGAACAATCGAGGTCAAGTCGTCACATCTGATCTATTACACCTGCCAGGACAAGTCATAATACACGTCTAAAAGAGCTATTAATACAGTTGAGTACACCGTCAAATGACACGATAACGTTTCATACATAATGCTCTAACACAAATTTTCGTAATACCGTATGGAGTGCCAACCGCTCTAAAGAAAAAACCACAGGGAATGTAGAAACATAGTGATAATCTCCATAACACCCAACAAGAAATCGTAATGCCGACGACGCAAGTCTGTAATCAGTGTAATGACTAAACGCCGCCAAGCTAGGGAAATAGTTCGAGCTGCGAACCCACGCTCGTCATGCGTGGGCCATCACTAAATCTGTAGACAGATCTTAGCTCGGAGCAATGCTTATTTCAAACTGAGACAGCGACGGATAATTCCGAGGGCTAAGATTTTCATGCCAGCTTATGGAAATGCTCTGATCCCCGACTGCCATCGGATTTCAAGCTGGTCCTCCAACGCAAGCCACCCAAACGCTCCTGAGAGAGCCATAGCCAGATAGACATATGGTCGTGATGAAGACTAATGCACATAAGCGAGTGACAGTCTGAGATAGAATAGCATGAATTACCTCTGAGGACGACGTTGGGTATTTGTAGCGAGTTATCCGCGAAGGCCCATCAAACATTTCATACACAGGCTCTGACGGGGATGTGAAGGAGGACGAAAGGGAGGATGCCTGTCTGTTTGGTGGGAAAGACAAGCGTTGCCGCATTTTACGACGGGTTTCAAGGGCTCGCGGCAGTAAATGTGCAGGGCACGCAGGGCCATCGAACACGACGGGGGGAGGGAGTGAGGAGAAATATTGAGCTTCAGTGAAGTTGTTGGCAATATTCCATGATTTTTCACCGTTGCCTTCGAGCGCAACGATGCGAGTGGCGGTGGTTTTTCGTCCAACAAGTGTGGGGGACTCCCGCAGGCGCACTGGAGCATCGAAGATGTCGAAGATCGGAGGAATGGTGAGTGACTCGTATTCCTCTGCCGTGACTGCCGCAACTGACACCGTTGAGGACAGCCGCGCAGGCAAGGATTGTAGAGTGCTTCCGGACGAGCTGCGTTGGAGTGCACTAATAAATGGGCGACGCAGGGAAAACATGACCGGATAATCTATAGCATGTTGTATCTGTAGAATTTGTCTTTATATACCGGATACGATGCATGGAATGACCGGTTCCAGGGCGCAAACCTGGGTGAATAGCCTGTCGGAACCTTGAGAACAATCAATAAAACCATGCATCGCCATATTGTGGTGGGATTGGAGCGGATATAGTGAACAGCGGTCCACCTGCTCTATCAAGAGCGGCGCCGACCTCTGTGGAAAGTATGGAAAGTCCAATTTCTGATGAGCTGCCAAGCTCTCTATAATTGAACCGGGGTACTCTATTCTTCCTGGGATAAGCATTGACTAAGGAAGATAATAGATTGTGCCAAGAGCATGGTATCTCCGTCAGGACCCAGGGGTAACTTCTTTCGGTGCGGTCGCAGGTTACTTTGAGACTATATTGCTCGGATTGCGAGACGAAACGATCCGGACGCCGGAGCGACTACCAATCGTTGTTAGTAGTTGACTCATGGTTCGCCAGCAATAACGAGCTGTGGAAATCTTTGCATTGGAAAGAAGGGTGTATGAATGCCGCACAAACGCCGCCCCCCCACCAACCATGGAGATCGACTAAATTGTAGACCCCATACTAGGTTTGGGCTCTCGACGTGGAGATTACGCCACCAGCGTCGAAGGTGGAAAAATAGGCTGCCAAGATGACTCGGCCATCAGAACAAGATGGATGATTGCCTGTTGAAGTATCATTGGCACTCTCGTGGTTCCCATTAGCACCATTGAAGATTCACCTTTGCAAAATTAAGAGCTTGCCAAGGAATATGGGTGCGCCACGATAAATATCGGTCTGCTGGCGGGTGCACAGCTTCGAGAGAGACATTCATTTGGCCATGGAGGCCGCGTGCATGTGTCCCACAAGCTCAGATTAAAGCCAGGAGATAATGATAAGCACCTCCCATTGGGACGTCACATGAGACGCCCGGCGAGGCAGCGAAAGCTCAAAATACGTATTCGAGGCTAATCCGTCGTATCTGATGATTCTGATCTGGGTCTGAAGGCGAACATGACATCGAATCGTGCGGGTCTGCGTCACAAAGCATGTCACGAGGGTGCCAAGGTCGGATCAAAGGACCACCAGTGCTGCCGATAGAACTGTGCAGAGAAACGATGAAACCTCGTGTCAAAGTTTAAACGTTGCAAATGCATGGCTGGAGCCTGGCGAACTTACTTTACGAAATAGGAAATCAAACTCAGCGGCTCCCTCGACGACGATCAGCGACTCGACTAGACCATAATGTTCAGCGACCTCGTCAACGGAAATCCTTCGGCATTGAAAATCCATATGTATTTCCCTTGGTGTTTGAAATCGTACCCTGAATACTAACACATCGGAATCGTATGGAGTCTACCGAAGTTACCGAACACCGAATGATACTGCCCGCCCTGCGGCCTGTCCTTCATGGTCACTTGAAGCTGACAGATATCTACTCATACTCTTGGGGCTGTTTTAGTGAGCGGAAACTTCATATCGAGGGACCCCACGTCGCGCCGAATCCACTCGTGCTTCGGACCTTTCTTTCCATTTCAGACCTGTGCAGAGCCTCGTTGAGTCCATGTGTCTGTCTTCATATACATGCAGGGGCTGGATAACACGAGGATGAGTCCAATCTCTAGAAAAGCAGCTCCTTCAACTCCAGTTTATCTCAATCCTCTGTAATTGGCCTTACGATGTCCGTCGTTTCAACTTCACCTCAGAGCCCAACTTTGGGTGGTCCACTACCTCAATACGGGTATGGCTCTGATCATACTTTTGATCGCCTTATCCAGGACAACCATTTCTTGTTCCGAGTATATACTCCAAAGCATCGCTCCCCATTCTATGATGCCACTGAGCCCTACTTCGTTGGCCAGAAGTACAACGAGCAATTTAGAGAGG
This sequence comes from Rhizopogon sp. AM-2018a, assembly GCA_002995095.1. Taxonomy (NCBI): domain Eukaryota; kingdom Fungi; phylum Basidiomycota; class Agaricomycetes; order Boletales; family Rhizopogonaceae; genus Rhizopogon; species Rhizopogon sp. AM-2018a. The sequence continues at coordinate 19,192 of PVYJ01007420.1, read as the reverse complement.
CTGCAGATCAGCTTCGACAGCCATTTAGAGGCCAGTCAGTAGCCTCAATGACCACTTATGCGGATGTTGCCCAACACATGGACTGGACCCAGAGACACATGTCTCCTTTTATCTCAACTACGTTCAGCTTTGCCTGGGCTATCTGGGAGGCCACCCGTAGGTACCGGGTTGGTCTCAAACATGACATCGAAATTGCCATTATCGATGCACGTCAGCTCGCTGGTCGAGCCGCAACTGCCCTGGAACTACTAAGAAAGGGCGCACCCAACGAGTCAGTATCTTTCTGATTCTTGGTTGCCTCAATAAGCTGACTTCGTGAATTAGAAGGCATCTGGACTACTGGAAGTGGTACAGATTCGCCCTGGAGTCGCAAGACGTCCTTGTTCATGGGTCTATCCCAACTTCGGCTGTTCTAGCTTCAGTCCCCCTTCTAAGCATCATCGACAAATTGCCGTCATACTTCCTCCGCCAAGACACTGTTCTTGATAAGCGGACATCGTCATCGGCGTTCGATATCCTATCATGGGACACTATGGATCGCAAGCCTAGTTTCCGCCAGTTCTGCCAAGACATGTCAGATCAGTTCTTGCGCCTTCCGACTGAGCATCGTCTTCGTGATGCAACTGGTAGCTCTGTCCGCTTAGCAATGGCGTTTCTGCGTCCCTGGTTTCACAGTGTCGTCATTGATGACTTCACTGAAGCTACAGAGACGGCCTGTAGCCTCGCGTTCGTGATTGCGCAATGGCCAGCCCAGTGGTGGTCACGAGACCACGTCGAGATGTGGGACGTCATTCGATCTCTCGTCCAAGCACTTGGCGAAGAGATCCGAGAGAAGCAGAAGGGAGAAGCATCTGACGAGGTTCGGAGATTGCAAGGAGTAGTTTCCAACCTCGAACGGGTTGTTCAGGATTACGCAGAAGAGGCCGAAGTTACTTCATCAGCCGGTTCCAGAAACGGTGTGATGGAAGCCGAGGTCGGGGTATCCGTTGTCACCCCTCCCTCCCCCCCGGCATCGGTTATCGAATGCCCGATACCTGAAAGCGCTCTGGTCGCTCTGGTACCGACAGTCCCCGCTCCGCCAGTTGTCAGGTCAGTTTCCCAGGATGCTCAGGCCGTTGTTGTCGCTTCAAGTTCCGGCTCTGAGAGCCCGCATACCAATCGGTCGAAGACACCGACCCTCATATTTGCTCCAACAATTGTCATTCAGCAAGAGCAACGGCAGTCCGGAACAGAGCCTACGCCGGAACCGGAGCCGGAATATCCGTCTGTAGATCCGCATCGAAACCCAAAACGCCGACCTCACTCGCTGGCCGAGACTGCGACCTGTATCATCACAGGATTGCTTGTTGGCGCCTTCATAACTCTATGTGTAGTAAGTTCTCAAAGACGCACACTCATTTATGTCACGTAGGGCATCGGTTCGTCAGTACGCGATGGGCATAGTGAGTGGAGAGGTAGCGTTGTATGATTGTTGGTGGAGTAAAAGACTGTATCGATAACAGGTTAACATATTAAATATTTATGTGCTGTACTAGTTCGCTTTTCTATCAGGAAACGAAACTTCTGATCGATAAGTATGCGATCGATGAGATCACTGGGTGTTGTCTGATGACTCCTTAAGGCCTTATAGCCCGACCCACCCTCGGTATTTTGCAACGTCAGCTGCATGACGCTCCACAACCGCCTGCACTTCATCTCCCCATACTTCTTTCGGGGTTTTCCTTGGGTGACTGGCCAAGCACTCCCTAACATGCTTCTCTGCCTCCGTAAATTCAAAGACCACGCAGTTCTCCAGAGTGAGTGGCTTGGCTGGATCCCACCGCAGAAGAGTTGGGCGTGCGGGGACGACATGAGGAGGCACGACAGACCGACCGAGATGCAGGTCCTCAAATATCAGCGCGACATCATCTTCGTCGATAGGTAATTTGCTGCATGAAGTGTAAGGAAGGGTCAGAAGATGTGAAGGATGAACTCACTTGATCTGCTCTCCAACGAACTTCGATTCACGATGCAGGAGATCGCGAAGGAGGCGTTCATAGAGCTTCTTGCGGTTCTTTATGGGCAGAGGGTTCAGGATCGGTTTCCCGGCCATCTCGCACAGTATGTAAACTGCAATGTGCAGCCCGAAAAGGGATGGCAATGGGCCTGCCCCGTGCATAAACAGTAAGCTACCAAGACAGTATGTTGCAAATAATCAAGGACAAACCGAGGACTGGTAATATTCGCACCCTGAAATCATCGAATACCCCAAGCTCTTTGACGTCACCTTTTTGAAACTCTTCCTCTGGAAGGGGGAGTAGCTTCACATCTCCGGGGACTTCTGTAGAGTACACGACGGGAATCCCTGAGGATACGCCCTGCAGTCGTAACCTGCGACGAACAGAGCGCGCGAGAGGATCGTACATAGTGTATGAGATGTCGCTGATCTGAATTCGTGTGGGATCTGCCTTGGCACTAGCACCCATAGACGAAAAAACCTACGAAAGCGTAAGTTTGATACGATTAGATAGCTCAGAAAAGTACGAACTTTGATGTTGTGTTCATGGCAGTATTTCAGCAAGTCGACTTTTGTGGTTATGTTGTCTATCGCATCTTTTCAAGCAAAGTTGAACGGAAGGTGAAGGAGATCGAGAGGCGCATTATACGTACCAACGACCCAGTCCGCTCCCTCCAGTAACATCCCTCCATCATCCTTCCTCCAGATCTCAGCGCGACTGTCCACCTCTACCCATGCGGAAATTTGCTTCAGCGTCCGCTCAATACATGCCACTTTCGGTGTTCCTACATCCGAACGTACGGCCGTCGCATGTCTGTTCAACGAGGATAGCGTCACATTGTCAAAGTCCACCAGTCGGATCTTCGACACGCCTCTGCCCGTAATTCATGAAACCACAGCAACACGGGCGAAGAAAGAACACGCACGACCTGACCAGCATGACTGCCGCCCAGCTACCAACGCCGCCACAGCCGATGACCACAACTGATTTGCCCCGAACGCGTGTCATACCTTCATCCCCGAAGAACGCATAGCACCGCGCAAGTTGCTCTCTGATCAGCTCTTCGTCATACCCGTTAACATTAGCACCAATGCGGAGAAATAGTTCTTCCAGTGGCTCGTCGTCCTTTTGTCTCAAGGGCTGTTTAGAAGCCTCATGTTGGGATGCTATTGACTTGAGAACGTCTCGGCCGAGGTTGCGTCTCCGTTCGCGTCTGCTATAGACACTGTATGCAGTAAACAGGCCCGAAGTCAGTAAAGATGCTGATATAGCTGCTAGAATGAGCTGTGTGCGGTGAGACTGTGCAGAAAAGACATTCATGAATGGAAAACCGTGAAGACAAGAGTCAGATGCTATGTAAGTCAAGGTAAGCAAGGTAAGGGCCTGTAAACCTAGGACATGCACGCCATGAACATTCAATGAGGACCTTCAATTCGATGCAGACCCAACCAAACTTCCAATTCACAAGCTTCGAGAACGTCAGCCTCCCACGTAACTCAGAATATCATTGTGCACCACATCAATCGTTGCACAATCCTACCCTTTCCTCCAGCTTCCTTTCTGCCTTCAGCCATTCAGCAGCGACACCGTCATGACCGCCTAGCCAATTCTTCATCTCCAAGACCTTATCTTTTAGAAGTTCCAACTCCTCTCGCTCACTTCCTCGATCCGTACTATCATAATACCCTGACGCGCTGAATTCGTACATATCCCCCATAGTTTCTGAATTACGTGCTATGGATTGACTGACTGAGAGGCGAACGTCTTGGTATGCTTTCAGTGCGGCGTGCACGTTATCCAATGTTGTCAGTGGGTGTGCAAGAAGGCGACCAAGGACAAAAGCATCCTTCGTACAAGATCAGTTGATGCAGATGCAGTCCTGCGAATGATCATGCGTACAGCTATTGCCTGCGCGGCTCCAGCGCCCAAGTGCGGTTGCATGGCATGGCACTACACCATCTCATCAAAGGATTTTCGAATCAGCAAGGAGGAGCGCACCGCATCACCTATCAACGCAACTCTGTCCCAAGTCGATAGCGGTAATTCATTTACTGTATGAAGCGCCCATCTTGACGGGTTGTCGCAACACTAGTGACCGAACAGTGCTCGTCAGTCGAGGACATCATAAACGACTCAGCTCGATGACCTACCTTCAGAAGGTCCCTGACAGCGGGCTCGAAGTTCTGAAATGCATCGTCGACCTCTTCGCGGGGCACATTGGAAACCCAACGGCCCTCGAAAGGTGTCCTAGCTTTCGGCTTATCAGAAACAAATAATTCGACATTGATTAGCGTTCCCTGTGCAACCGGAAACGAGACAATATGCTGTGAAATACAATTATTTCATTGGCCGGCAAGTAGAACCAGTTAATTTACCTTTCCCTTCCCGCAGAACTACGAAACGGAGGTTATCTCTGACCATCGTGACCACTTTCCAGAGGACTTACCAACATGAAACCATTGAAAGCTATATGATTTGGATCTATTTTCGAGAGTTTCTCCGCAGGGAGCAAGTTACGATAGACAAACATTCCGGTCCAAGACGCATCGGCATAGCGTGTTATCTTGCTCGAGTCTATGAGGTTTCAGTCTATCGTTTCAAAGAGCGTCTTCCGCACTGAGGAGCGGATCCCATCCGCCCCTATCAACACGTCCGTCGTTGCTACGCTGTCGTCAGCGAAGTGGAGGGTGAGCGATCCTGTTGACTGCTTGTCATATGTAGTCAGGCGTTTATTGCAGTGGACCGTGCATGACGCCGGAAGGTGCCGCTTCAGAAGATCGATAAAATCCTGGCGTTTCATGCTGGAGCGCTTGTCTGCAGTCTTCTGTCGGTCCTGTGTCTTTGATTCAAAAAAGCCAAGTTCACTTACCCTGTTGGATGAGGATCTGAAACCATGTAAAACCACCCTCCGGGATATCAGACTTCCTGTATTGTGCCCCTGGAGGTACGAATCATGTTAAACAATGTTGATAGGCAAACTCTTTGACAGACCATGAATGGCGGAAGGAGGGGTCGAGACACGAGAAAACTCTTCGTATATGCCAAGTTCCTGCATGATTTCGGCTTCACGTGGGCCTGTCACAATCCCAGCCCTAGCGATCGCAATGACCTCATGCGCTTCATATACATCTATCTGGACATCGCGCTCTGCAAACTTCCCTATGGTGATAGCAAGGACAAGCCCTCCTATACCTGCGCCACTGCATAAGAATTCTGAATTTAGTCTGTGGGTTGTTCACGAGGCGTACAACTCACCATATTGCTACCCGAAACTTGGGGGTCACTGGTAAAGACGACATTGTTTGCAGGCTGCATTTGACGCGAGGCTTGAACTACTTACTTATATCGAGTCGGAGTGATGTAAGGATTCCACGACTTGTCTTCCTCCAAGTTCTATCAGTTACGTCTGGCTGATTAATTTCGGGACCGAAGCAATTCGGAACAGTAATTGCTCAACCATCGTTCATCTAGAAAACTTAGGTTTCATCCTTAGAAGGGGGAGGGGGGGATCTTGCAAACATAGCAGTACTAGTTCCGCCGCCACATTGCTACTTGACGGGTTGGACGCGGAAGCTGAGCGGATGTTAAATCTCTTTTAACATCAAAGCAAATGTCGCGACATTGATCTATGAAAGGAGACTTACGGATTTGTAAAATCAGTCAAGTTGCGTTAATCGACGAGTCGTACGTTTTCATTTGGCCGCCACTTGTGTTCACATGCCGAACATTTACCTAACATTCTATCAGATTGCGAGCCCTACACACTGAAGCGCGTGAGCACATTAGTGGACACCAGCAAAAAAGTTGAGCGCATTCCTTGAGGTAGTTGACGACGTGAACTGGACACTGAGCGAGTCCCTTTTCTGATTGAAGATCCGGACGAGAATGGGGACGCCGCCCCGCAATATAGCATAAAACCAGTGTCACTGAGCCACTTTTGATGGTTACACATTGGATTCTTGCCGGAAACATGGTTGTGATGCCCCGATGGTGCGATCTCATGTGTAGACACAGGTCCATGATGAGATGATTAACACCAATGTTCTCTACAGAAACATTTGTTCGTCCTGCCGCACTGACTTCGTTCTGCACACCGTGATAAGTTGCCAAAGCCGAGTTCGTGCGAGAGACAGAAGATCGGGCATATCACAAATAGTTAGCGTACTTCAGTGCAGCAGGCTTTCAGGAATCAGGAATGACCGTGGGGTACTGGGGCTACTGGGGAGCGGCCGAACTGCAGTGGGCGGACACCAACTAGTATTCACCTGGAACATCATCACTGCGATCGCCGAGCGGAAGTCCCGCAAACGTAAAAGCGTCGTAATTGAAAGGAAAACCAGACCTGCAGAGGGGGCGGATTGTTTTCATGCACAAAGTCATCGTTGACTTCGTGTATGGTGTTACGCGACAGTTTTGCCTACATGACCTTCTGCTCAAGGCACGCTTACTCTCAAGTTTGGCAGTCTATAGTTACAAAGAATTCAGCGGCGAATCATTCTTTCATTGACGTTGCACAAACCTACGCTTTCCTGCAACTTCCTTTCTGCCTTTAGCCATTCAGCAACGGCACCCTCGCCTTGCCAACGCCTCAGCTCCAAGACCTTATCTTTTAGAAGTTCCAACTCTTCTCGTTCATTTCCTCGATCCATACCATCATAATACCCTGATGCATCGAACGCTCTCATATCTCCCATAGCTTCTGAATTACGTGCTACGAATTGACTGACTGAGAGGCGAACGTCTTGGTATGTTTTCAGTGCGGCGTGCACGTTATCCAATGTTGTCGGTGGGTGTGCAAGAAGGCGACCAAACACAAAAGCATCCTTCATAAAAGATGAGCTGACGTAGTCTTGAGAATGACCATGCCTACCTCCATTGCCTGCCCAGCTCCAGCGCCCATGTGCGGTGTCATGGCATGGCACTACACAGGCTCGTCAAAGGATTTTCGGGTCAGTAAGGAGGAACGCACCGCATCACCTATCAGCGCAACTCTATCGCAACTCGCTAGAGGCAATTCATTTACTGTGCTTACTGGTTGACAGGAATGGTGCAGTGGGGTGGATGTGACCCACGATAAAGAGAGGGTGATCCAGAAGATATGCTAAAGGTCGTAGATAACACTGGCAGGCCGCAGTACATCATGATCGTATCCGGTCAGACTTGAAAGACAATCGTTTTAGGCCTGAGGATGGAAAGCCATCGCAAGTTTGCACGACATCCGAGTCATGACAACTTCGAGAAGTATTATCATGAATATATACTGTAAGGAC
>PVYJ01007417.1:11223-30718 GCA_002995095.1 Rhizopogon sp. AM-2018a | reverse complement strand
GGTGATTTCTTGATGCTTAGATGGAATGGAATTTCGTGACTGACGCTGACATGGATCATTGATCATCGATGCTGATGCTGATGCGGGTCTTTCCATTATCCTGCAAAGGTACATGAATGATAACAGAATCAATTACCGAGGCTGTCAACCTGGGAAGTTCCATGCGTCAAATTGATTTACTTCCTTATATGTGGAATAGGTCAGGTTTGGGAGAACACACGATATTCTACGGAACGTGATCTATCTCCTATGCATGATAGTTTCTGCTGCGGCGCGTTCTCGCGGGTATAGAGATTCGGAATGTACTGTAATTGGATATGTATATCGACACTTCATGGTGATACGCTTGGATGTTTTCATCTCTGGATTTGTAGGTTAGACAAATTTTATGAGCGCGGAGGCAAGAACAATAAGCTTTGTCACACGTGGGTTCTACGCCGTGCCTTTTTATATTTCATTCACTTGCCTTATTAGGATGTGAACACAGTGAGTGACTGCCGCGGCCCTGTCGATGGCGTCGACTGCTTCATTGCTCTGGCCTATTGTCCCATCCGGGTAAAATAACGGAGCGCTCGTGTCACAGCATTTACGTTGCGCTCCGTGTCTGCCGCTCCTTTTTCATTCGCGTTCATGCAAGGCGTTAAACGTTTCATCCTTTCCAACAAGCACCCACAACGCGATGCCATCAGCTCCCTGCTCCGAGTCGCGCACGGTGAGCGTCCAGCTCCCGGACCTCCTTGCTTCGTGTAGTCCCTTTGAATTACGCGTAAACAGACATTGTCGGTCAGTCTCCCAAGCTTCCGAGGCGTGGCTGCGCGAAACAGGACTGCGGAGCGAATGCGGGATGAAAGTCGGGCTATGGGCAGCGCTGTGCTATCCAGGCGCAGACTCTTCTCAATTGAGATTGGCGGCGGACTTTCTGAGCTTGCTGGTACATTCGCAAGAGCAGAAGACACCTGCTGATGGGAACCGAGTTTTTGAGCTGTGAGTACCATTTTGACAAACCGTCTGCCTTTGACCTGGCTAACAAGATTTACCTTGGAAGGGCGTCTGATCGGCTCAGCCGTGTTGCGTACAAGAACCCAGCATGGTACATGCGTTTTCATCGGTCCATGCGTTCATATCAAGATGCAAGACAGCATTTACTGAATTCAACCCGTATCCCGGATCTCGAGTCCTATATTGAGCTTAGACGAAATGCTTCAGGCTTCAGAATGATATTTGACTTGATTGAGCACACTGGAGGACTGAATCTTCCGGAACATGCCTTGGTGCATCCAATATTGAAGCACCTAACAGAGCAGGCTTGCGATCTCATAGCATGGTCTGAGGTACGCATCGGTCTGCAAAACTAACATACTGCAAATGCAAATTGATGTCTATTCTAGGATGCTGTCTCTTGTGCTCAAGGCATTACACCAACTTCACGACCAAACATCGTCACTGTCCTGATGCGGGATCGCAAATGTTCATTCGGGGGTGCACTCACATATGCGGGTACGCTCGTCAAGCAGAACGTGGAGACTTTTCTGGCGACTGAGCGCGAGTTTGCTGCTTGTGCCGGCCTTGCGACGAACGATGATACGCGACGATATGTACGAGGCCTGCGCGATTGTATCGCGGGGACCGTCAATTGGCTCTATGAAACGGAAAGATATTTGGGGACGAAGGGGTATGAGGTGAGGTCGTTTGGATGGGTGTTTGTGCCCGTCGTGGATTGACCGTGGGCTTCTCTTACGAGTTGACGTTGACGACTTGCATGTGATCTGTAGCTTATATTATACTGGTGTACTGTGTTAGATTTGTAAAAACATCATGCAAGCCACGTCTCGCTTGCGCAGAGGATACCTGAGACATACGTCAAGAAAACCGAGACCAATGCTTCAATGCTTTCCCAGACTGCGCGCGCAGAACGCGGTCTCAGCAGGTCTGGCTCCGACACTTACTTTCGCGGCGCAGTTAAGCCATGTCACTAGAAACACCTGAGTATATTCCTTGGACCCTCAAGAGAAATGCTTGAGTCGAACAGGATTTCAGGCCTCCACATTTATGATTGGTTATGTGTTTTTCTAGGTTTATATCTGGGGCAACTTTCATGGTTCCCCGTCCTCACGCCCTCTCAGGTAATAAAGTCTAGACTTTTTTGTATGGTTACGTGGCATTTCAACAGTTTCATATAGTCATAATGTGCGCGGTTGTCCTCACACCGGAGAAAATTGGTGTGTTCCGTGTAGTGGACTCCTAGAATCGCCCGAATACCTCGTTCAGGCAGTTTCCGCCAGTAGTCGTTTAGCCAGAGAGCCGCAGATAGCTTTGGTATCCTCTTGTAGAGAATCTCGTGGATATCTGCGGATCTCTTCGCGCAAGGGGTTTGACTCCATTATCTCAACAGTCTCCATGGTAGAAGCACTTTGAGCGGCGGTTGAAGAGCCTAGAGGTATCGTCGCATAACTGTTGAGTGTACCTGTGTTGTTTTGCGAAAGGCAGGGCACTGCAGCGTCATATCATGCACGATTTAAAGAGCATCACAACCGAAGTGGCATAGTTTTAGCGAATGGCGGGAGCAACGATGGGTGTCGAGCAGGCGGGAAACCGAGAAGGAACTACCGCGATGATACCATGCTCGGTTTTACTGGGCTATGGGCGTTTTTGCAATCCCGAAGGCAAGACAATATCGAACAGAAATATCCAGTCAATGACCATCATCCCACGATACCCTCTAAGACTTGGACTACCCGCTGCTGTTTCTAATAATGCGGAAATAGGATAAGTATAATATATATCTTTCGCTCATTGCCTCGATGCTCACCTCTCTATGAGCCCGCAAATCAGTGGGGAACATAGTTGGCACTCCGAGAGCTTCCAGGGAAGATTGCTGCTTCTCTAAGAGACCGTCCCATGCGACAAGCACGCGTTCCGCGTCGAATTTTCGCAGCTCCTTCCGAAATGCATCGTTCATCATCTGACGTATGGTTAGACTCGACAAGTAAATTCGGCTGCACTAACATCTGCCTCGTGCTGCGATATTCCTCCGCCAATCAACCCAGCTCTGTGGAATAAGTCGTGAGTAATTAACGGAGACGTTCCATTGAGAATGTGTACGAACTTCGTCAGTGCGACCTTGACTTTATTCTCGTGTTTCTTATGTATAGCGAGCCGTTCTTCCCACAATTGTTTCTCTAAACCCTTTTGCTCATCTCGTAGCTAAAGTCATATTCAGTGGTCAGGAAAAGTGTCTGCGAAGACTGTACAATGAACGTACCCGGGATATGGCAGCAACAAAGTCTACGTTCTCTGCCAGCTCTGTCAAATGGGGCAAGGTTTGCTGAAATGACATCATGCGGAGGTCCAGCTCGCGCGTGGATGCCCGCTCCCCTACATCGAGAGATTGCTGATGAGCCGAGGTCTCTGGAGGCTGAGAGGTAGAGTGGCTTTCCGGATACGAAGATCGCGAAGACGTCTGTGGTGCAGTGAAATATGGTGCAGGAGGTTGCGGGGTCCTCGATGGGGTTATCCATTGGGATGGCTTCAGTTGAGACAGCAAATCGGCTACCGATGAGGACGTATTGGATGTGTCGCTTGTTAAAGCGGATGGTTGCACCGGGGTCAATGCAGCCTGAGGTGTGGTTGAAGTCGATGGGGGATGTTCCGATCCACTGACACCTTGGTCTGCGGCGCTGGTAATGCTCTCTTGCCAGGCCTGCGACGACCTCAGCTGTTCGAGCAGAGCTTTGATACCTGCAGGATCCTATACCAAGTGGTCATTATCAGCGTCAGTAGGCATTCTATGTCGATCAACTTTATCATTTACATTGATGTTGGTGAAGTTCATGAGAGGAGCGGAATGGTGAACATAGTAGCCTATTACACCCGGCTGCCGGGCGGAAATCGGAATCCAACTTGAACACTTCCGTTGAACTTGAACTTAAGTCTTAATGATACTCTATAAAGCTTCAATCAACTGCAACCCTTGAAGGACCATCTTTTATCCTACCTGCAGGTATGCACTGCTACGTGTCCACTACCGAAATATGTATCTCACCTACGACGACGACTATGACTGATATTCTCCGAAGCGCAGTTTTGGCAGACATGTATTTTGGGCCTGATGCCCTCGCAATGCAGGGGCCAACGGAAGGTGCGACTGATACTCAAGGTACCCAAGTTGGGCAAGCTGGAGTGTTCATCAATTCTCATACGTTGCGATCTCTCCAGGGAGCGGCCGAGCTGGGTGATCTATGAGATCGACCTAGATCGCAATATCTTCCACGTAATCGGAATACAAACTCCTTGGAGTGCCTTCCGAACGACGAGGATTGTATAAATACATTTCCGAAGACCATTATGGGAACGTGATTTGTGTGCCAGAGTGTCCCCCTCCCCCCCGAGCGCAAGTACAAGCGGCCACCACCACCAGTTGTCAACGAATCAAACCTTACGACACACCGATCTTTTGTCTGCAAAGGTGCTCGCATGGCCTTGAGAGACCTACTGGTCCTCGGGGACATCTGGTCTCAAAACGAGCACATTCGCGTCTCATTGTTAGAGACGAACAATGTCGGGCAATATGCATGGTTTGGCCCGACATTGCCCAGATAATCTATCAGCCCGAGCTTATACCTAACGATAATCAATTCACGGATAAAGAACAGTCGATTGCATGCTCCCTGGCCACCTTAGCGTTTATTCCTCAGATTTTCGATGATCTGTTTCATTCACCATCCCAAGCTGAGTAGAGAGAAGTCTACATGGGTTCGCGAAGATACCGTTATTTGCATCACAACACATTTAAACGACGAGCGATGCCTGCAAGCGTCTGTGTCACGCCTGATCGATGTAATCCCAGAGCAGAAGGAAAATCATGGTGACTATTTTGGAGTTGCATTCTTTGTGTATCATCGCGCAGTCGTCAAGGTTGCTAAAGACGTGCACACAACATAGTTTAGCCATACGGATGCGCTCCAATTCCCACCGTCATTTCATGCAGATTCTCCTTCTACGCCAGGCATCACTGCTCTTGCCCGTCTTGGCTATCGCGTTGACCCTGCACTGTTTGCGATTTCCGCAATTTCCCGAGACCAAATAAGCGTCGCTTTCAGGTTTATGAGAAGGAATCGTTCGCACAGGGAGTTGGCGATGTAACTACTAACGTCAAGCATACAGCGCTTCCTTCTGAATTTTGGCAAGAGATCGCTCTCTATCTCCCTTTACATGACCTCTTCGCCCTCGGAATGGTTTCAAAGAAATGCCGTGCGGCAGCTTCGGTGGTACTCTGCCATCCCCACGTCTGTGGGTATCGCTTGGTCGCTGTTCAAGAAGAGAAATCGAAACGTCTTCCCCATAAATATCGTCTACATGCTGTATCGTTTTGTGCTGTGCGATCAGGTATCCCTACTATTGTATTTGCCGGGTTGAAGAGAACACAGCCTCACAGGTGATAGCATTCGGATTCCTCGTTTCATGTGTGCCTTTCAGTGACGGTATTCAGTCGAAGCCCAGCATGACGTCACGGAAAGCTCGTTGAATACAATGAGATAGATGTCAGAGAATATTGGCGCAAGCGCTATATATGCGACAACAAAAGTGACAGCGGCTATGACTATTAGCCCCCTATTGGTTTATCCGTGGCGTGTTCCAGTTAGTGAGCTATTTGAATCTTGCCACATAGTTCAACAAGGTGTTTTTCAATCTTGTTTACGCGTACAGAGCAAAATCGAAAGCCGGAACAACCACTCCGTTTCATCCACGGTGGGTGATGTCGATGAGGCGCGTAAGTATCCCTAGCAGACTTAGGGCCGGGTCTTTCGCGACGGTCGCGTTGATGATGTAATCCAAGACCGTCACAATGTGGTCGCGCTGGACAAACCACACCTACCACAAGTCCTTGGGCCATTCTTATTTTGATATTTAACTGAGAACCATAAGAAAATGTCTAGCCCAATACCGTCGTCACCCGTAGCTTTCTCAGTGTCTCCTGGTACAACGAGTACAGCGGCCTCTTCACCTCCCCCGAGTATAGAACTATCAAATAGAGGAGAGAAGAGTACACGCGAGGTTGGTCAAACCCAACACCCAGTAATCTCCTCTAAGTACTAATGCATTTCTGTCACAGACCTCAGAGGTGATGGAGTCCATCGAAGACGAAGTAGAATGGTTTCATCCAAAATTCAAACGCGTCTGACCAGTTAAACTAGGAATTTCGGGAGCGCTTCTCTCGGCTCGAACGCCTCCTGGAGAAGTCCTTCACATACTCCAAATTGCTCGGCGCGCAGATGGACAAGGAAAAACGCGCGTGTGCACTTCGCGCTGCCATGCAAGCTGCCGCACCTTCAAAACCTAAATCTGTCGTACGCAAGTTTGCTCCGAGGCGTGGCGTGAAACGGGTACGCGTGGAAGAGTCAGATGAGGAGCAGGCACCTGTGAAGCAAGAGATTCCGGGGCCTAGTGCGACTGAGGGAGAGAATGGACCGCGCCCGAAATTCCCTCAGCCTGCACTGATCACCGGGGCAACACTGAAGGATTATCAGTTAGAGGGAGTAGAGTGGATGGTAAGTCTGGATAAGAATGGTGTTTCCGGTATTCTTGGTAAGTGTTCCCTCCATTGTCACGCTAAAAATTCTAAACCACACATACAGCGGACGAAATGGGTCTAGGCAAGGTAACTTGATATGGCTGATGTTTCTATCGGGTCCTGATGAGTCTTTTCGTAGACTCTGCAAACAATTGCATTCAATGCACATCTACGTGGTCTGGGTCATTACCAACCTTTCCTGATCGTCTGCCCTTTGAGCGTTCTTCATAACTGGATAGAGGAATTCCAGAAATTTGCGCCCTCTGTGAGATTTCTACGCAAACTCATCTCTCCCTTCGAATATCGTTGAACCTTCGTCTCTTTAGATACCCGTTTGCATGTATCACGGTACTCCTGCCGAGCGTGCTGACCTTCGCCGGACCGTCATGCGACTACCAGAGACTTCAGACGGGATCTCGATGCCTGAGGAGGAAGTCACGATGAAGAAGCGAGCCGGTCGAAAAGCGAAGGGCAAGAAAGCCCCCGCACGTAAGCCTCCTGCACCGAAGCGCAAAGCGAAAGGCAGACCCGCCAAGAGACGCAAGGTCGAGTCCGATGATGAGGACAGCTTTCAGCTAGATGACGATGACGAAGATACCTCCGACGTAGACGATACCCGTATACCCGCCCCACACGATAACCTTCCTCCACAGACTCCTGCTACTTTCCCGGTCGTCGTTACCACGTATGAAATGATCCTGAAGGACCGGGTTCATCTTGCCGCATACAACTGGGGTTACATTGTCGTAGATGAGGGGCATAGGTTAAAAAACCTCAACTGCAAGCTCATGCAGGAGATCAAAAAATACCCGAGCGCTGGTCGGATGATCCTGACTGGAACACCACTACATGTAAGGTTCTTTCCAGCATGGGTAGCGTCTCAGATGCTCACATTCTACAGAATAATTTAGCCGAGCTGTGGTCTTTGTTGAACTTTATACTACCTGATATTTTTGATGATCTGGATACATTCCAGGAATGGTTCGTGATCACTGTTCTTGCAACATTGGTGGACAGGCTCATAGCAAAATTAGGTTCAACCTCGGGACCATGCAATCTCGCCTCTCTACTGAACAATCATCTCAGTTAATCGGTACTCTTCACGGCATCCTAAAACCTTTCCTCCTTCGACGGCTGAAGGCGGACGTTGAGGGGCTCCTTCCACCGAAGAAGGAATATGTCCTCTATGCTCCCTTGAGCATTCGACAACGTGACCTATACGATAGCATTCTGAGCGGGTCGATAAGGAGCTACCTCCTAGGCACCTCCAAAGAAGCAGAAGCACGAGTCGAGAAGGTTGCAAAAATTGATGTGGACGCGCCAATGAAGCTCAGGCAACAGGACAAGAGACGATACGACCTTGACGGGAGTGACGACGAGTACTTCGAAATGCTCGAGGCTGGTGAAGCAGCCAAGGTCAGGGGGGCACAAGAAGACATTTCTGAGCTAGCAAGACAACACCAACAGCTTATAACTCGTCGGTTTCTTCTAGCTATCGCTGCTTTATGTTGACTGACCATCGAACATAGGCAAGAAGGTCAATAATATGAAGCTTCAGAACACCGTGATGCAACTTCGCAAAGTCTGCTCGCACCCGTTTTTGTTCGACTGGCCACACGTTCCAGGGACCCAAGAGCTTGTGCTCGATCAACAACTGGTAGATGCGAGCGGAAAGATGATGGTTCTTGACCGCCTTCTAGAAGAACTGTTCCGTAGAAAACACAAGGTCTTGCTGTTCAGTCAATTTACCACCATGTTAGACGTTCTTGAGGTTCGTCTGTCATCTTTTATATCTGTCGCCATCCTAAAGTCATGCAGGATTGGGCTACGGAACTAAAAGGCTGGTCCATATGCCGTATTGACGGGTCAACGGCGCCGATGGAGCGTAGGGAGCAGATGAACATGTTTCAGAAAGGAGGCGACTCTCCTGACGCTCCAAAGCTGTTCCTCCTGAGCACGCGTGCAGGCGGCCTGGGCATCAATTTGACAGCGGCTGACACGGTCATCTTCTATGATCAAGACTGGAATCCACAGATGGACATCCAGGCCCAGGATCGAGCACATCGTATTGGACAGACGAAACCTGTTTTGGTGTTCCGGCTCGTTACAGCGCATAGCGTTGAGACAAAGATTATGCATCGTGCGACGGAGAAGCGGAAGCTTGAGGCACTCGTTATCGCCAAAGGTATGTCTAGCAGAACTTTCGGTCACTCAGTCACTCACCATCTGCTACTGCAGGCAAGTTCAAGCTCCCTGGACAGTCAGGAGTGCCAGCCAAGTCTGGCACCCAGTCTATGACAGAGCTAGCGGCTGAGCTTCTGAGGCTGGATGGGGAGCAGATTGATGTGGTGACTAATACTTCGGCCGAGGGGAAGAAGCGCGTTTTGTCTGATGAAGACCTGAATATGTTGCTTGATCGGAGCGAAGCAGTATTCGCGGACAGGAAGAAGGGATGGAGGAGTGAGGAGACTCGCGATGGGAAGCGTGCGGCGTTTGCGGTATATGAGGCACCGGCTCATGAGGGCAATGACTTGGTGGCGAAGATCATGGGGGAGGATGTGCCCGAGTAAATACTGACCTACAGTTGATAGAATAAACCGAGCCATAATATAATGTTCATTGATGTACACGTATGCCGCAAAGTGAGGTTTCATCTGTGGCGTACCGTGTGTCCTTACATACTTTCAAGTTTCAACACAATACTGTCCAGTTTGCGGAGTATTATCAATTGCACTAAAGCGTTACCCGATCAAGATGCCAAAAACTATGTGACAGTGCTATGATCATGCGCCATAATGCAGGCGCAAAAGACCATTTGGTCTTGACTCTTGGGGCATCCACTCGTTAACGACCAAAGCCTGTTTCAAATCCCCCAAGGGTGGCTCGGTGTCTCCGGAGTGGTTTGAGAGTGCGATGACGAAGGCGACGATCCCGAGGGCCTTAAAATAATCAGCGTGCTTTCTGTTTGCTCTGATGAAGAAGACGAGTTTGAATGGCGGCCTACCGCAATGGTGGCCGAGTTCAAGTTGTGGGTATGAACAATGAAGATCGAGCCCCGGTTGTTGAAGCTTGAAGGGCTGGAATGAGCGATTAATTGTTCTATACAGTAGTACACAAACTGTTTTTTGATCAACAGATATCTTTCAAAATGACGCATCCGTATTTTCTCACCTCGATTATAACATGGAGACTACGTACCTATTCTACCTCAGGTTCACAGGTAAATATGGTTAGGCAACTTGCTTCCCACGGAAGAAGTAAAGTTCGAAGTGGGCTACGTGAATCAAGCGGATGATGACACGAAGACCCTGCTTCCAAGTGTGCGCTGACATGGCGTTCTTCGTCCACGACACTCAGGATCGCTACATAAAATTCGAAGGTTGACGTGGACTATGACAACGGTCGGGCATACCTCGAGAAGGATCGGGGCCTAATACGTTTGTGGCTCGACTGAGCCGGTAATTTTCCTATTCAGGGCCTACATCCCCGTTCCCCCCCCAATATCCCAAACCACTGGCGCTTATCTCATACTATAGCACCATTATTTAGGCTCAATAATGGTACTATATAAGTGTCGACGACATGCCGATCTACGCATATTCAAGTTGTCATGACCTCGTCGCCAGAAGTGCCCGCGAGGCACATACTTTGCAGCACGAGTGAGTTGTGTCTTACGTGCAGTTCGGTAATTCCTCTTTGCAGGGATGCGCAGTCCAACTCTTTAAAAAGTATTGCGACTGGGCTCGCTATTTTCCTTCCATACATTTAGAACTGGTTTCCTCCACGATGCGTCCTTCCGCTGTCTGTACCGCTCTGCTTGTAATAGCCGCCACCGTCAGTGCTCGTTTCATGACAAAACAGGAAATCAGGGAACGCCAACTTGGGGCAGCAAAACGTTGGCAGACCAGTGGGGGTCCAGCGGTTCGGGCTCCAGCTGGGAAAGTGAAGCCCAGTGGTGTTAAAAACATCACTTTCACAAACCCCAAGGCCGCAGGTGAATGACATGTGGTAACGTGCCACAACTAGATATATCTGATCCATATTTGTGCAGAATTTTACGTGGATGGTGCATCCCTCCCTCGGGTTGACTTCGACGTCGGTCCTAGTTGGGCAGGTCTCTTGCCGATCAGCAATAGTTCTAACGAGACGCGTCAGGTGTGCCATTCTGCATGAATCATGCGTGTTCATTGTGTTGAATTCAGATATGAACGACAGCTCTTCTTCTGGTTTTTCCCTCCAGGTCCCGAAGGGAGTCTCGATGATTTGATCTTTTGGTGCGTCTTCACAAGCCATCTGATCACCATTCATCGCTGATTCGACGCTCAAGGACAAATGGTGGCCCTGGCTGCTCCTCCCTCAAAGCTTTACTGCAAGAAAATGGAGTGAGTTCTTCTTTCGTTTCTGGCGTCCTAATTGTTCATAACTCCTTAGCCTCTCAGTTGGTCCTGGGGTCAAGCTAAACCAACGGTGAATGAACAAAGCTGGACGAACCTCTCCTCCGTCCTTTGGGTGGAGCAACCTGTTGGCACAGGGTTTTCTCAGGGCACACCGAACATACAGAACGAGGATGACCTTGCAGCTCAGCTCGTCGGTTTCATGCAGCAGTTCCTCGATGTGTTTGCTGAACTAAAGGGTAAAAAGCTGTATCTGACCGGTGAAAGTGTACGTTTCCCTCCGATTCTGTTTATACATATCCTCACTGAATTCAGTATGCTGGAGCATACGTGCCTTGTAAATCAAATATTACTATTACTTTCTTTGAACCTTTCTAACTCACCAACAAAGATATTGCGAACTATATCTACGAGAACCCTACTTTGTTAGACCTGTCATTGCAAGGGATATGGCTCGGTGATCGTAAGCTACATTTTTAATCATTTTGTTTCCTTTCAAAGGCTCATTCGCAGAGATTAGCTCTAATCTCATGGTGGGTGGTGCAAGAACAGATCCCCGCAGTGGACTTCGTGAACAAATACGCTGGCCTCTTTTCCTTCAAGTGTGTTGGTTTCACTTGAACCTCCATTTCTGCCACTGACCAATGTTACTAGCCAAACTTACATGAACCACCTAGAGAAGACGGCTGCGCAGTGCAATTACACTGGGTATGCAGATAAGTATGTGACATACCCTCCAACCGGCCTTCTTCCTCTTCCAGGAGACTCGGTCAATCCTGCTGATAGCTGTGATATCTGGGATGATATCTATCACAATGCACTTATCATCAACCCCGCCTTTGATATCTATCGCATCTGGGACACTGTAGGTCGAAAGAATTTCTGATCGGTGTTGTATTAACCTTATCCAACAATAGTATCCAATTCTATGGGATGTCCTCGGTGACCCGTATGTCATTCAACAATGCACTCGACGATTCCTCTGATGCAGAGTAGAGGTTCATCCGTACAGATACAGTCTCCGGTTTACTTCGACCGAAAGGAGGTCAAGGAAGCTATCCATGCCCCCGTTGATACCGAGTGGATGGAGTGTTCCAATGTTTATGTCTTCCCTAATGGAGACGGAAGCTTACCGTCTGCCTTAACTGTATTACCCAATGTTATCGAGAAGAGCCAGCGGACCGTCATTGCGCATGGTCTTGCAGACTTCGTCGTCATCGCTGAAGGGTATGCAAGTCTACGTCTGTATAATCCGAGTCTGAATTTCTGACGCGTGATACGACATGACCTAGAGCCAGAATCGCCGTTCAAAAGTAAGTGTGTTCTTAACCGTGGTGTTTGTCTTGATCGCTGAAAATCATTTGTAGTATGACCTGTGAGTGACGCGGTGTGTCGGTGTACAACAGTCACTCATCCCATCTAAGGGAATGGATTACAAGGATTCCAGACGCCTATCGCTAATGACAGCTTCATTGTTGACGGCGTTGGTGCCTTTGGGACAATGCACTCGGAGCGTGGGCTCACTTATTATGAGGTGGCACTGAGTGGACACATGTAAGTTCTCAGCAATATGCAGGGTCCCGTGTCTCATACGTGTTCTGTAGGGTTCCGCAATTTGCGCCATTAGTAAGTGGATGATTGTTGGGTTTTTAGGTGTGGTCTAACACGGACACCGATAATTCAGGCGGCCTTCCAGACCATGCAGTACTTGATGGGCTTTAGGGACACGCCGTAGATAAAACCTTTCACTGTAGTGCTTGTTGCATAGAACGACTACATAAGTTGGCGTTCTCCGCCCGAAGCGAAGCGAGGGCAATAGAACTAGGACTTTGGATTAGTGTACTAGGCCGTCCACCGTCTCCGAAGATAGCCTAAGGCGCTGTTACGTAAGGCATTGAGAGGCTAGTAAAGCGGTAGGGCAGCAATTTCGAGCCTGCGAAAGCTCTCATCAGGGGGCTACCGCTGCCCCGACTGCTTGTACTTCTAGTTTCTACTTAGGAAGCTCCCTTTTAAGCCTATTGAATGGGAGTAAATGGTCCGTGCACGATATACCGGCCCTAGCATGATGTAGGGAGAGCAATCTGCCGTCCGAGACTCATGACCCACCCACTGTGGAAAGGTCTAGCTAATGGGTTATATTTATCGCGAATACGAAACTTGTGCCAAGAGCCTTTAGCCCCTATCAGCGATAAGAAAATACGGCCGGATTGATCTTTCGACTCAATCTCGGACATAAGTATTACGGTCATCTGTCTAGGGGAAGACTAAGTAATGTGATGAATCTGCCTGATTTTGCCTATTCAACATGGCGATTTCCCTCGTTAGAAGGAACGACTGTCTAAGGTATGCCTACGGGAGACTAAGTTCTTTCAACCAAGTAAGATGGGTCATGTGAAAACACCAGCAGCCTGGGGAGTAAGATACTGCCACCGAGCCGATGCCCATTGCAGACTTCCACTTGAACGTCATTGCGCCAGTAGTCAAGCTGACTAGTCAGGTCTTACTTCTACTATGATCGCTCCAAGACTACAGGCAGATCAGGCCGCAGCGGTGGGCAGGCTGCCCACTCTGAATACGGGTGTGACGGAAACACCGAGTTTGCTACTCTTGCCCTCAGAGTTACTGATAGAGAATCTCCGTCATCTGGACCATCGGTCTATCTTGCGGTGTTGCTCTGTACGCATGTCATATCGTTCGCTTCATGGCGACCTTGAACTTAACTATATATCTTCGTCAACTTGCAGGTCTGCCGTGAGTTGAAGAGGGTGATTGATTCTTCTGTGGAGCTCCAGTATCGCATCGAGCTTGCCCTTGATTGTATGCTCGATGGCCCTCCAAGCATCCTCACGGTTTCTGAACGTCTGGAACAACTGCGGGAACTGCGTCGTGCGTGGGCCTTATTTGAGTGGAAGAAAGAGATCAGGGTACCCATGTCTGGTTTCTGCCAAGCGTACGAGCTCGTAGGAGGTGTGTTTGCGAAGACGTCCTCTTCGGTCGGCGTTTTCATTCAGGCCGGTTCCCGACACTTCGTTTCGACCTGGCTACCATCTTCTTTCGATCCTGGCCACACACTGGTCCGGGGCGACCTGGGAATTGCAACGAGAGACTTTGCGATCGACCCCACGCAGGACCTTATTGCTCTGGTGAAAACTGATGATGACCTGTGCGTCATCCTGCTTCCGTATTGCACTACATAGGCGACTGATTCATTTCTATGTAGCTCGCATGAATCTGGTTATATCGAGGTGTACATTCGCACAATTTCCTCCAATGTCCAGCACCCCGCAGCCGCATCTCCTATGCTGCGCACATCCACCTCGTTCCCTATGAACAGTGCATTCATACAGATCGTGGACGATGTGGTCGGAATGATGTTTTGGACGGAACTTGAAGGTGGTCGTATCGCTATCTGGAGCTGGAAGACGGGGAAAATACTCGTGGTAAGCACCTGGTTATTTAATACCAAGCTGCTCAGTCTAGACTGGCATTGTAGGACCTCGACGTCGACCACTTACCCCCAAATATCAGCGACTTTTCTTTCATTTCGAGTCGTGCGTACATGGTCACGCGCGGGATGGGAGGGGGCGCCATCCAAGTATTTACGTTTGGCGAAGACGAGAACGATGTCGTCCATGTTGCGAACCTGTTACTCCCTCCTCTGAAATCGCGCACCCATATCGTGCACAGCAACATTCACACTGGTCCCTTCGTGGCAGATTGCCCTCCTGGTACGCCTTTCTGGACGAATCAGGAGGAGCGGATGTATGTGCTTTCTGTACAATATATACAGGTGGACCCGGATGCCCCTGGTGCTAGGCCGAGATTTTGCCTCTTCTTTAAGAACAGCACACCTCTCAGATACATACGGAAGCATCACGAACAAAGGCCAGAAGGCCCCTTCGAGGTGCCTTGGGATGAATGGGGCCCACAAGGCACCCGTATGCTCCATCATCAAGTCCAATATCAATGGCTAAGGTGGAGGAGCTCCAAAATTACTTCCTAAGTGCGATGAATGCTGATGAATTTCGAAATAGATACGTTCATGGCCATCGGGTAGTCTTTCCCGTGGCATCCGGCAGCATGCACCAAATGCAAGTGTTGGACTTTAATATACGCCAAAGCGAGAGGCAGGCCCTCCCTACGCAGCCAGACTCGAGGGTAACGATCGAGGTCGTTGATTACCCCTCGACCATCTCGTCAGACAACATTTTCCTGTCGCCTATTGAGACGAGTCTACCCTATCGCATATATCGAAGAGACGAGCTGCAGGGTTTCTCGGGTGTCATGATTGATGAGCGAAGATTGATTGGTTTGAAGGTAAGACGTTATCGTGCTACAGAATACGCGATCTAATTGCCTGGTCCAGAATCCTTCGTTTACTGATGGTGATATGAAGGATCTACATGTGTTCGCGTTTTGAATGAACATGATATGATTAGCTTTGACTCATAATTGCTGTATCTTGTACCATGTAATCCAGAGAAGTGTGATTCGTAATTTGACCTCAGTGCAAAGCGTGTGATGACAGCTTCAATGAAAAGAAATTTCAAGGATCATCGGTGTATGGGGCTCCTTTCATAGAGTACATCCAGTAATATGACACAGGGATTCAGTTCAGTATGAGGAATGTTGTAAACGGAGTGCGGGAGAGTGGGATCGTCAGAGCATATAACACTCCTGCACTGCGTCCACCATTTGCTGGCTAACATCTACTAGCTCTTCTACATTCCCTGGACTGGAACCAGTGCAGTTGGTACTAGTGTAGTAGTGTTAGTTGAGGCCTAATAGTTGATACACACTGATGAGAAATTATCATACCTCCATCAGTGCACGATAGCGTCATCAGGCTTCCCGTTGTCAGGGTGTCGTGTAAGTACTTGGGGTACTATACCATCGTGGCTACTTGTCAACTGGTTTGAGTCGTCGGCGGTTTCCAGAACGTAAACGTTCGGTGCCGTCGTAAGAAAGCATCAGTAGCACATAAAGAATGACAGGCTCGCAGTGATAGTGGAACCAATAACAGTGTGGGTGGTGCTTGTTCAATGGTTAAAGAGTACAACTGCATCCAGACCTTAATTTTGTCATGAATTCCAAGGCGACAGGAGGTACGTAGACCGGTCTCGATGTCCTCTCATCAGAAAAACGTCGTACACTATACAGGTGCTTACCGCATCATGAGGGATATTTGTAGCATCGATTGTTCCAATATAAAAAATATAAGGAAACAGGAACGCATCGCTTCGATGGGAAAAATTCACGCTCCCCAGGTGCGATCATCGTAATATGCGTGATGTGTACCATAAAGCGAGAATATGTAATAGGTAGTTAACTTGGTCCTACCTTGGGTATGCACACAACAGCACCAAGGAAGGACCAAGTGGACTTGCCAATGGCTCCTGCTCCGAGTCGTCATCCGGCTCATCTGTGGTCGCAGTTGTCTGGCTTTCTGCAGGTCAAAAACATCCGTGGTGTATCAGTGGGCACGGGCGGGATATGAACCAGCTGCCTTCCAAGTCGAGAGGGAAAGTATTCACTAACTTGAAGGTTGCTAGTTCAAGACTTGTATAGGCGAGGGGAGGGAGCAGTTTGAATGGCGAATCCTCAAAGTGCCGCGACTCTGCGCGACGGACGGACCAGTGCTTCTTCAAGTTCGCAGGGTCCGTCTTCATGTGGGGCCAACATGACGAGGACGCAGTCACAAGGGATCGGAAGAAGCCGAAGGTGGTCCCGAAACGTCTGGTTCGAGACTACCCACCAGGGCCACCACGGCACAGAAGCTACTTATATACACAGGCGGCGTATCTTGTACAAAATAAAGATTACATAGACGCAACAAATGTAAGAGTCCGTACAATAGTTCACATCATCGGAATAAAATATAGGTAATCACAATGCTTGTAAAGAGGATGAGAAGACTAAACCTCCCAGAAATAAGCCGACGGTCATCTAGTCTAAGGACATGGTTTTGTCTGTCATCGTCATTCCTGAAGACACTGTAGCGTTGGTTTACAATGCTCCATTCGATGTTACCCGAAACCCAGTCCACCAGACCATCTCCATATGCTGCAACTTGCCTGTCTATTTCTTCGTCGCCAAAGCCTGGAAGTGCATCTCTGCAAGCATTAAAGCGATTCAAGGCAGCCTGAAATAGGTTTCCTGCATGATCAAATCTTCCTTGAAGATCAGTAATATGCTGAGTAGTTGGGTCCTTCTGGATGACGTTAATGATATTGTTCACCGCTCCGTTTTCGTCAATCTCCTTTTTAAAGGAATAAATATCCTGAAGCAACCAAAAAGCGATCAGCCTCATCGACAGAAGAATCTCGAGATATGTAACAAGACACACATTTGCGATATAAACCATGTCGAGGGCACGATTCTCCATATCGGCTATAATGGGGTGTTGCAAGACATGCTCGGGCAAATATAGCCTTCGGGTAGACCGCATCAAAACTATGCACGGCCTAGTACCAA
The DNA here is from genome assembly GCA_002995095.1 of Rhizopogon sp. AM-2018a. Classification (NCBI taxonomy): domain Eukaryota; kingdom Fungi; phylum Basidiomycota; class Agaricomycetes; order Boletales; family Rhizopogonaceae; genus Rhizopogon; species Rhizopogon sp. AM-2018a. The sequence goes on along the minus strand of PVYJ01007417.1, from coordinate 13,279 downwards.
TAGTCTCTCTTCGCATGTCCATGTATGAAGCAATGCAGCGGGTCGCTGAAACGTTCTTCGATGCTTCGCGATCGAGTGCTTCCCGTACGACATTCATAGAAAATGTGACATTGGACTCCATCAATGCAGGCCAGTGATATGGATCGACGGCATCTTTCAAGCGTGCCACCATTTGACTAAAATGCTCGTCAAAATGGTATAAACGCAAATTTACCAAGCCTACTTGGTCATGAGTCGGATGAACGGGTGAGGGTGACCCTTTCCAACTTGTGGATCTTTGAGTACGTCGATCCACAATTTGCAGATCCTCTTGGCTTCTTCGCTCGAACAATGGTCGCTATAACTTTACAGTCAGCATAGAGTTAAGACATCAGTGTTACCCTACAGCTTACGTGAGCTCTTCAAGCATGATCGACATTGTCATGTAATCGAGGATCGCTCTTAATTCTTTGGAGTTGGCCTTGGGCCACGCAAGTGCTGCAAGCAGAGGTCCCTCCGTCTTGTCTAGTACTTCCGTAAGTGCAAGCAGAGGCACCCCGAACTTGGCTAGTAACTCCGTAAGTGCAATAAGAGGTACCCCCAACTTAGCTAGTTTCTTCGCAAGTCTGGGTCCTCAGAACGATCCTGGGTATGTGCGATAGTGGACTTACAATTGAGAGAAAAAGAGTAATGTTTTCTTTGACCCATTGTTCGTAACCGTCCTTTGCTTCTTGAAAGCCGGGACTGATGTTGTTCCCGGTTTTCTTAGGACAGATGCGGGGTAGGTTGGGAAGGTGAAAGACACCTGAGGACATTTCAGACGCGTCCAGAGGAATGGGATAGGTTCTAAACCATCCCAGACAATCTCTTTATACCCTAGTCTTGCTGGAGCACAGCATATTGTCAGCCCTCCCCATGTCCTCCGACTTTGGTATCGACAAACGGATCACTGAATGTAAGGCGAGGTACAGAGCAGCTAAACTGAATCAAGGTGAAACATTATTTCGCCCACCATTTACGTTCGCCACTCAGACCTCTTGAGTGAACGGTAGAACGGTAGAATGGCAGTACCAGAAATGCTAGGCATTTTGTCTGACAATTTCATATCAGGAAATGAGTTCTGGGTCGTATGCGTGCAACAACAGGAAAGTCTTATTCATGAGTACTGTATTTAAAGGGGAAAGAAACCGGACTTACGTCGACATACCACCGTGCAATGCATGGCGTCTTGGAATAGTACGCACAGTAATGTTTCCAGTACTGGTGCTGGTGAGTGAAGCCTGCGATGGTTTCAGAATTATACGTTAATGAACCATCTTGATGCTTGAGATTCGAGAACACTAAATATTGTGCCCAAAAAAACCTGTATACATGTCAGATGAAAGGCCAATAGGATATGCTCTGGCACGCTACTATTAACGATGTCAAGTCATAGTTATTCGTTAGGCCATCAATGTTCCATATCTGCAGGAGTGCTACGAGGGCGGTTGGAACTAAAGGCTAGTCACAGCCATGGGGTCCTATCATTTAGTAATTTTCGACATTCGAAACGAAGACGCCACGATCAATTGAGCGATCTTTTACAAGTTGCCTTTATAGGATATCGAGCTGATAACCGAGGCCCACAATGACGGGATGGCGCCAGGAAATGTAATGACCGGAGTACGACTGGAACTTGAGTTCTGGGAACAAAGGGAATAACTATCAGCGAGAAGACTCGGAGGCGAGGCGAGACGCTAGGCAACCATCACGACAGCTACTAGTCAAATAGACGACGTTATGATCCACAACTTAAAGCAAATATGTGCGTAGCTATACCTATCAAACAGATGAGCACAAGAATGAAGAAGAGAATGAACGTACGGACGACTAGTAAGTAAGCAAGTGGTATAAGAACAGGCACAATTACTAGTAGTAGTTTCTCCTTCAAGTTCCTTCTAATAAAGGTCTCGCAATCCTTTCATCATTGATCTCACCACTACTAGGCAATCTCAGTTGGAAGATATCGATCAGGAATCAAGAGCGTGAGTGAGTAAGTAGTACTTACTAGATATATTTTTCATAGCAGCAGCTCATC
>PVYJ01007417.1:0-10671 GCA_002995095.1 Rhizopogon sp. AM-2018a | reverse complement strand
TTCTTGATTTTCTCGACTGAAACCAGTATCGGGTACCGGCTACACTAATTCAATTGAGGCCTACTGAGACATGTTTGAAATAAGACCTAAGATGAGCAGTTCCACGCTGGCGTCATGCACTTGTGTACTCTTACAGAATTCAACTGCATCTACTTAACCTTAATTGGTGACCGGATTCGTTACAAATACTCGCTGTATAGTTACCCGGGGCCGGAACTCGACCAACGAAGTCCTACACGCAGCATAGGTCGTAAAAGCTTTATCCTAGTAAACAAACAAACATAGACCGCAATGTGCACGAGTGCGCCACTTCAATGCTTGAAATCGGATGGATTGTTCCGATACGAAAGATAATCAAAGCACAAGTACCGTACACCGATGGGATCACATTTCCTCGACTCTAGTCTACTGGCAACATCGACACATCATTTGCAGGTACATTTCAAGTACATACCAGGTATATTCACTATTTGTTTGGGAATGATCGACCGTGGTCGTCTTCTACGTATTCTAGGCATTAAAATTTTGATCGTAACTCCAAGACAAGTACGTACGAGAGAATAACCCAGCTCAGGTCACTTGGATATGATCACCATCTGGAATTGATGTGAGGACGCTGTTGATTGTCTTCGATGATTTCTGTAACTTCATCCCACACCCCTCCCTTTCTACCACGGTTGTGAAGTTCCCAAACACCAGGCAGCATGGCTAAAATGATGGAAGTGATAGCTTCAGGATCCTCTGCGATAGAGTTGCGCACGTCCAAGTAATGTAGGGAGGTGTGCTGAAATGACTCTGCGTCGGGATCGACATCGATATTCACGGCATCCATATCTAGGCTCAGGGCAGTCAAGTGGGGACAAAACCGGAGCGCCGCAAATAATCCGCGGAATGTAACAGTAGGTTGAAACTGGGGGTGGCGCACGTTTTCCGAGTCAAGATACAGAGTATGGATGTGCGGCCAACTTGACATGGCTTCCAAAAAGAGGTTGTTGTCAAGGTAGATGGTATGATGAAGAGAGAGGTCCAGAGTTCGTAGTTGCGGGAAACAAAGTAATGGTTTAATCACCGCCAATGGTTTGTCTGGGCTCCTGTCTAGTGATTTGTTGAAACTTATGACGGATACATATCCAAGGGTATGACATGAGTTGCACTGCGTCAGTGCATGAACAAGCTGTTCAGTCTCTAAGTAAGACAATACATCGACCTTCACCCTTAACTCTTTTAGAGAGGGAAATTCCGAATGTCGTATGACTGTGATGATGTCTGCAGTCGATTGTAAGCGGAAAAAAAGACTCGTGATGTTGACGAAAGGCGTGAAAATGACGTTGTCCCATTTCAACATGAACCCATCCATCGCCCCGTAAATAATTATTGTGGTAAGGTTGGGAAGGTTGGAGAGGTGCTTCCACGCAGCGAAGTCCAGCGATGGGCATCTTAGATGCTTGAGTCGCATGCACGAACGAACTGCTTTAGAGAGCAGGGACAGGTCATAAGGAGACTCGGAGTTGACAGTGGGCCAAATGGATAAGCTCTCCAGTTCACAGCCAAAAGTCCCAATAGTTTTCAAATCGGAATAAACGTCTGTTAGGGCACAGCGACGCAGCGTAGGGGAAAGAAAGAGGTGCAGCTTGGTGTTGGTTTTGGGCTGCCAGTCAAGCGCCTGTAGTCTCGGGAACAGGCGAGTCCCGATTGGGAAGACTGTGAGAAGGTTTAAATGGAGCTCGCTCCCGGGCCTCGTCCGAAGTGACCTTCTTACAGACAAATAGCGCACACGAGCGGCATGACGCAGAAATTGATGGACCTCGCGCTCAGATAATGGTTCAACACCTTGTGACCAGGACTCCCGCACATCCTAGATCTAGGTGAGCTGATGGATAAAAAGAGACGACTAGCTGCACTGACCTCTCTGTCATGATGATGATCAAGATGTGACTGATGTATCAGTGGATGTAGCCTTGTTACACAACCTAGCAATGGTTCTATCCCATAATCATCCGTGTCAGCCCAAAGCAAATCCATTGCGGGCTCGTGGAAGGTTTTGCATGCCCTGGCAAGCACTGCAAGGGATTTTCGGGACGATATATCCCATGAGAGCGTGCTCTTCGCCGAAAAGAACTTCAAGAGCGATGGCTTCTTGTCAGGCGGTTGGTCTGGGATCAAATGCATGAATACCTCCAAGAGGATTTCAAAGACGAACAAAGCCCGATGCATCCTGGAGAGAGACGTCGGACATATACAGGGAAGAGGATATCGATGAACAGTCAATGACAAAAAACAGATTTTGTTGATTGAAATTTGACGGAGATTCAAGTACTCAAGTTACACTCCGCCATACATAACGTAAAAGTGTGTATCCCGAACTTGCCTCTGATTCTGACGCCTGTATACACAATAGTAGATCACCGGCCCAGTCTAAGTTGAAGTTATCCACGATGGTGGCATCACCGCCGGATGAATGACTTAACCAGTTACCAGATAGTCATGCTTTAAGCTTAACACGCTCAAGGGAGCAGTTTCCCGAGTCGCCGTGAAATCATTATATGCTGGTCAACAGCATCGTGAAGCAGACTTAAGTGCCTCTGCATTAAATCAGTCATGTGAGACGTTGTCCTTTTGCAGAGCTCAAGAGGATACAATGAGAACCAAGTAAGAATCTGGGCAAGACTCGTGCATAAAAATATTCTCCCTGTTTACAATTGCACGTGTGCCAATTCTTGGCAATAGTGACTCACTGTCAGCCCTTGGGCAAACAATGTAAACCCAATGGACTATCTGACGCGAAAGGATGTCATCAGATGATTCCAGATTGCGAATCTTGTGGTGATACGAGTCAAAAGACGATCTATTCGACGCTACTTTACTTGATCTAAATTATCCGTACTTATACTATGCTACGCTAATAGAAAATAACTGGTCCGTTCAGTACCTGTGCATGATAACTAATAGTCCGTGGTCCGTCTTACAAACCATTACTGAGCGGAAGCTCAGAGATCTGCGCTCGCATCTTATCGCTAAGTTCTGATTCCAACAAATCTTCTCCTTGTAAATCATGTAGACAACAGACTGACAGTCGTGAGCTCAGAGACATGACAGTTGGCCTGGAATATGTGTTTGTGTCACTGAGCCTATCGTCGTGACCTGACTGGCATCAGTTTAACCTCTCTTGAATCTTCGGAGTCTCAACATTATTCAGATATCACTGCTTGTCTCGCCCACTTCGGTCTTTCCTTGCTGTACCACAACGCTGTGACCCCTGCTTAGGGCTTCCTGGACCTTGACGCTTCACGAAAACGTTCCATAGCTCCTGAGCTGCTTGATCGCTCAGAGATCAATGTGATGAAAATTATTTCGGTGGATGTCATCTACTGGGGTGCATACTTATTGTGAGATGGACCCCATGCATCGAAGCCGAGGATGCCGAACACGGCGCTCTGGAGGACATCGATCCTTGCAGCGGATGGCGGATGGCGGATGACCATCCTAGAAAGTTAGGATACAGATGTTCCTAGAGATTTACTGTGGAATACATAAAGGAGCAATGTAATAATACAGTATAAATAGAGGGTAGATACGACACGAATAATCATCCCCCCACCAGAGTCTCACCCGCGGACGAAACCTACAACACCACTGTGACTGTTGCATTACTACGATTGAATTAGCGCATTGTGAGTTGTGGTTTGACGACAGCATTATCCACAACTGATATGTGGCTGTTTAATGCCAACCAGATATATAACGCGGACTTCAGTCTCGTCGGTTCTGCAGAATCTGCACCAAGTTCTGAACCTTGAATAACGCGTTTGGCGAAGCTAGAACTTCCATCCAATACTTGTCCTTACTATATCACAAAGATGTCTTTCGTTCTTCCCAAATCGGTTGAAGCTTCAAAGGTGGATTTCTTCTCCGCTCTCCTCTTCCCTTTTTACTTAACGGCTTTAAGAACAACCCTCGAGAGACCGGGGAGGTGCAACCCTTCAAGCTCGACCGTCCACCCACGCAGCCTTTTATCCAATACTACGGATACGAAGTTTCTCCGGTGTGGCTTATCCAGTTCACGGAGCATCATTACCCGGAAGGGTTACGCGACCGAAATGACAAAAGCTATAATTCTATCGCCATAAAGCTAGCATATGACATCATTCGTGATTGGGGGCGGATCTGCATTTTGGCAACCAACCACTGTTTCAATTCCCCTGAGGCTTCCCCAGTGCCTATGGAGTGGCTCGCGGCTATGTATGACGACGTCGACAATCCAGAGGACCTTCAAGGTGTTCTCGTACTTTCCGTATGCTCGGATGAGGAAGACGACTTCGAGTGGCGGCCCGTGCAGGCCAAGATGGACTTCCTGACCGAATCAATTGGGCATGAACCGAAGTGGTGGCCGAGTTGTGGGTTCGCAGGTTGAGCGCTTTGGGACCCGCTGCGATGTTAGCATTGTGTAGTTGCATTGAACATATGGAATCCTACCTTCCCTCGAGGCTCGAGGTTCCTGTGCTGTACTGTTAAAACGTGCTCTGACTGACCGTGATCGAGCTCCTCTCAATTCAGATCAAAATGTTGTTATAAGTCACGATTTGGCGTTGGCCGTCAACTCCATGCGTGGTTAGAACGCAAGTGATGTATTTGGAGACGAATTTGAATGAGAGAATCCGCACTGAAACCTAGTCTCGAACCAGACGTGTCAGGACCACCTTCGGATTCTTCCGGTCCCTAAAAATTTCGAAATAGAGTGACGGGCCGGACAGTGCTTTGGTGACTCTCGAGAACGGCGATCTGTTTCCACATATTAGTGTCCACGATGCTAATGAATCCATGGTATAAGTTTCTTTTCATGCCGAACTCCAAACTGGATGATTGTATGGAACCGAGTTGAACGAGGGGAATACGTACTGGAATCTATTATCAGGAGGAGGCGATGGTCAATATTGAGTTTGTAGGTGCTTCTTGTGATGGTCACGGCCATGAGGCATTCAAGGTTTGAGCTCAGCAGCTGAGATCATATGAGGCGAAGTTAAAGCAAAGCTATTGTATCAACTTTCGATCAAACTTGCATTAGATTCGTATTTCGACTGGAACAAATGGAAGAGGTATACAACTCAGAGTTAGAAGGGCCAAGTGAGGGAATGATACTCAGGCCGCACGAAGTCCAACGTTATTTCCATATCATCTCCAGCACAAATGCAAGACTCGATGTTGAGCTCGAGTCCATTGCCAGTGCAAACAATCGGGAGGATGATGATAAGGACCTGCGAGGATGGAAGAGCGATGCGAGGAAACTCAGCAACAGTAAACCGAGGACGAGGAAGCTTGCTTTTATCGGGAGGACAGGTGCTGGAAAAAGTACTGCTATCAACGCAATATTACGTGTCCCAGCGTTATCGACTAGAGCTGATGTGAGTGACTGGTATTATGTAATTATACAACTTAAGTCAACCATCCATCTTGCAGGGGTTAGTGGCAGGAATTAACCATTACCGTTTATTCTAATATTCTTTGCAATTCACGTAGTGCGTGCACGTCCGTTCAGACTGAAGTGATCTACGAATGTCTACCTCCTTCGGCTTGGAGGGCAAGCATTAGATTCATTGAAACTCAACAATGGAGAAAAGTGAGTAGTAGATCTTGATTTGACCTCCACATGAACCTGACATGCTCGTGAACTCGTCGTAGACTCTAATGCACATGATTGATGATATGTAGGTGTAATTACGCGGTAAAAGATTGCCTCCGTTTGAATGAACAACATGCAGCTCGATCGATGAAGGGAGTACTACTTCGAACATTGGGTACGGTGATCATGATTACGGGTCTGCATTGGAAGCATGGGAGATCCTAAAGGAGGAATGTCCTTTTTTTTTTTTGCCATGGGTATTATGCTAATGTCATTGTCGGTACAGGTATATCCTCAGTAAGTCGTGACCGAAGTATGAAACTTGATGTTCACTAGCACTGACCATTGCCTGTCGTAGCCTCCGTGCACTATCATTCCCTCCACCTCCCCAGGACTTCTATGCGCTTCTACAGCTAGAGCCCGTAGCGTCCTTACTTGGAACTGAGATTCAGTTAGAAGGCACGGACTTTGGCACCTTGGAATCGCAGGAAAGTCGAAGTTAAACATTGTAATCGATTAATGTTTCTAAACTCTGCACAGCTCCGGCAATACTTCACTTCATATGCCGTGGTAGAGGAACAGCCGGTGCGTCACGAGCCCTTCAACTGTGGATGACACCGCTGACCATCCGTGGTATTCCAGTTGCGACCATTCGTTTGGCGACTGGTGGACAGGTACTATTTCAGCTGGGTTAAGTATATCACCTTACAAGGTCCTTACCGTCGCTTTCTAGCGTTCGTATTTATGGAGCATTCGACGCGCTTGCATCCGGTTCGGTCACGCTCGTGGATGTGCCCGGGTTTGGAGATCCAAATAAAACGAGGTGTGATACTAGTAGTAATGTGAATATCGTCGAAATTTAACTACAATATCTACACAGGAGCAAGCGGACTGAGGATTGCCTCAAGTGTGCGGACGTAGTGGTCTTAGGTTTGCTGCCAGAGATGAATTATTTGTCTCACTTCTCATGATTTGTATCAGTCGCAGACATTAAGCGTGCCAATGATGACCAGGTGTGGTGGATATGCTCTCCCATATGCTGTGACTAAACTTCGATACACTGTTAGGAGATGCGTGACCACTTTCAGAAGTTGTGAGTAGTCTTGAAAAACTTCCAAAAATTATGTACCCACATGTTATAGCTTGCGTCAGATGATTTTGGACCAGCGGACGCAATCGCTTGCGGTGGTGCTAACCGGCGCTGATGTACGTGTCGCTACAGCTGCCATATACTCTTACTTCATGTCTTTCCTAGGTACGAACCACTGAGAATCAGTTGCATTATCTTGGCGAAAAGCAACGCCATGAAATCCAGCAAATGGAACAGGTGCACAAACTATGATTTGCATTAATATTAATTTTGCGGCACTCATGCATATATTAGGATATTCAAATTCTTGGCGACAAGTTGGATGAGTTGAAGACACAATATGAGGTTATGCGTATTGTGACTCCGAGTGATCCTACTGGCATGGAACACCTATTGAGCATCATACATGAGGTTCGATTTCTACATCCCGCACATCAACGGGCCTGACTTACTCAATACAGATGGATGCGACGAATAGTCGCTTGAAAATAGTGGAAGCCGCAAAATACACTTATATCGCAGTGAGTATAGTCTGAGTCTTTGAATATTATCTGGGTCTGCCTATTCACATTCTGTCATCAGCACCAACGATCTGCTCATGTAGAGGAGGCCTTTCTTCAGTTATACCATCTAGCATACCGCAGCATCATAAAGGTACTTTAATTAAATTCTGAAGGGTATCGCAATCAAGTTGTTTTATTTAGGACTCTGAACTCACCCCCAAACCTCCTCCACTACCCGTGTTTTGCGTGGGTAGCACCGATTTCAACCAACTTTTGGCAATGGATCAACATCACAGAGCTCCTTTGGTTTTTACTGACCCCGAAGATGTATGTTTATACCTTTTACCTCGGCAAATATCATTGCTTATTATTTTTGCAGACTGGTATTCCGCGACTTGCGCGGCACATCCAAAATTTCGGCTACAAACAAATCATTTCCGACATAAGCACTCTCGTTACTAATTGCCAAACGCTGTGGGAAGATATCGAGAGCTTTGTCCTTTCTTCAGGGCAAGAGCTGAGACTCGAGAGATACGAGAAGGCTGCAAAAAACTTCGCAGAAACCCTCCGAGATGTAAGTTGCACGATACCAACGAATACCATGAACTTACACTCCAGGTGGAAGAGCATTGATGAGACTCGCAAGAAGATGGGATGCAAGATCGACGACAGGATCAATGAACTAGAGGAGACTCTTCGTATAGAAGCCCAGAAGGTGTGCCTTACCTCATGTTGTACAGTGAATAATGCTAATGATCATAGGCTGCTGAACGCAGTATCAACGTCATCAAGGAACTCGGCGAGAAATACATGTACCAGGTCTACCGCGCCATTATGCGCAGAGGGGGTGAATGGCGATCAATTGATCTCAACGAGAACCTTGTGAAAGGTATATTGGACGGAAATGCATCAAGGTTTGTCATTCTGCGATAGTACATAGATGCTTATCTGAATGGTCGGACAAGTATCTGGCACGATTTCTTCAATGACTTCTTACCGTCGGAACTACAGTCGTTCAGCGAGGTATGTATCAAGTGTTGCGGTGAAGGACTTATTCAGACGTTGTTATAAGGCAATCTCAAATCATTATGAGACAACTATGCAATCCATTAGTAGGTGTTTCATGCCAGTGACTGAAATTGTGCAGACCTGATCCTCATGGACGTGTAGAGCAACGAGCACAAACATTGGCGACGATTGCGCCACGCGTTAATAGAGCATGTGAACTCATCAATCCACGGGATATGATCAATCGCGCACGACAGGAATATTTATCATTGGTTTTGACGATGCAAAGGTAAAGTAAAGTAGTATTGAGATTCATTTGTTTACATACTAATTATTTTGTTATAGAGAATTGAGCTGTGGACTGTTCAAGGGACTTCTTCGTGACGAGCTGGAAGATCACTACTTCGACGTTGCAGCAGAATCTGGCCCTGGAATGTTCCTGCGGATGAAGGTAGGCACAATCGCCTTGACTCCTCGTGAAATCATAGTTGTAGACGCTCTACCACATCAGGATATGAACGAGGAACAGTTCGCTCCAAGGAAGGCCAAAGAACTCTATGCTAGGCTCATCAATCGAGTCATAGAAATCATCCGCTTAACGAGGAATGCGGGAGAAAAAGAGCTTGATGCAGCAGTCGAACGATTACATACCTCCATCCAACGTTCCCTTGTTTGTAAGTCACACATGCAGCTTTCAGTTTTAAAGGAAGGCCGAACTGATTTCGATGTAAGGTGTGTACTCGAACAACCAAACAGTCAAGATCAAGCAAAGGAACATGAGGAACATGCAACAATTCCTCGGAGAACATTGCAGCAAACCATTAGCGGAAGTGGCGGCTATCGTGGATCGGTATGCGCCGAGGTTACCGTGAAGTTGTGGATCAGTTGTAGTACGAAGATCGAAGGAGATTTACCGGATGCACTTTTAGCATTCCAAGACGAGAATCAGAGTTGTCCATATGTCAGTACACGCATGCTTTCAGTATCACTGCCTCCAACAGAAATCACTCTTCGAATGATTATAAGTACGATGAGCTCCCTCTTTGCCACTCGTGGTGAGATTTTGAATAATCGTTGTCATGTTATCATGTCGAATGCAATGGATGGACAATGCGAACTGGCATGAATCGAGAAGAAGAATACGTCTCCCTGATTTGATCTCCTCAGGGACGGTGATCCGACGGACTGGTTTGCAAGATCATCGAGCCAATTCATCTGATCACTCTACTCAAGGAAATTGTCGTTGCTACGTGTGTTCATCATGCATCGCGATGACATTCAGAATTGAAAATGCTGCGGCTATATCTATGACTTGGCAAATACTCCATAGACTGTTCCATGCCTCGTGAAATGACTAATTATTGCTGAGCCAGCCTATGGGATGTGCTTAGAGGATTTTAGTATGAGCTGAAATGAGAGAAGACAAGAGAATACCGTACCTGGTAAGCTCGGTGGTTGGACCGGTCACACGTGGAGGCCATCAATGCGTTGGTGCAGCACTGATGGTCTGATGTTGTACTTGTTTCGTAGCCAAGGCCGCCCTTGACCGGAGAGTGTAACACGAGCTGCGTGACAGAGGAGAATGAAGGGAAATAGAATGGTGGGGAGTTTGGATGATTCAACGGCGGAGATGCTAGAAAAAGTGGAGCACGTATGTGCGGGGGCACCGAATTCCGTTTTGATGTACCATGCGGAGTACGCGGAGGAGTATGTGGAGTCGCTGGATTGGCAGCCCCCCAGTGCGATGGACGATCTGGAGTATGCGGAGATACCGGATTCGCAGTGCGGTACACTGTAGCTTGATCGGGATTTTGCATAGCACGGCTAGCACGACAGGAAAGTAGCAGGTGAATGACATTCCCTATCAAATGCAGTTGCGAATGGAGAGCAGGTAAGGTTGCTCCCTGATCAACAAGATCGAACTTTATACCATACCGGCATTGGGAGCGCCTGACTAGACACTGTGGATCATCCGTCGGTTTTGTCTATTGACGTCCACAGCTATCAGATGAATGCGACTGTGTTGTGGCGGACATCACATATCCGAGTCGGAAGAGTCGGGAAGTCCACTGGAGCACCTATTGTTTGATTTCTACATCACGCACATGAACAGGCCCGACTTACTCGATACAGACAGATGCGACAAATAGTTGCTTGAAATCAGTGGAAGGCGCAAAATAGACTTATATTGCAGTGAGTATAGTCCATGAACCTTTGACAGTCGGTTTCAAATCGATCATAGACCAGATCTAATTTTACAACGAGTCGCTCACCGGTTAGGGATGCTTGTTTGTCTTGCTCCAAGCCTAAACAAAGTCATTATGTTACCTATTTCCAGATTATGTAATGCCAATGCGTCGGGCTAGTCTACTAGCTCCATCATTCAAACCCAGTGAGAACTGGTCATTAGCAAATCTATGCAAACATACGGAAATCGTGGGTTTATATTTTCC
>PVYJ01007415.1:3864-29104 GCA_002995095.1 Rhizopogon sp. AM-2018a | reverse complement strand
TTAGCGTAGTCAATTTGTTAACCAGGTAAATGGTCAAGTGGTTACTAAGGTTAATGCGACGATCACTGGAAAATATAAGAGGAAAATTTCAGTCGATTTATTCTAATGATAACACACTCTGGAAGGGGCGGAATATTCTGATGGGGCTACCCTAGAGGGCATAACAAGGGCACATGACGGAATATACACCGTGATCGAGTCGAATCTTCCTTCTGATACTTCCAGCTGACAGTCCGACCCGGGGTAAATTCCAGTGCCATCTTCGCTGAAGGCCTGTGCTCTGCATCAAGCCGGCACTTCTGTAATTACACCGCCGCGGGCCCGCGGCAGGCCGCAGCACGCTGCACTTCACCTAAATTTCGCTCTTATCAGCTCTCGAAATGAGTAAGTAGCATGTCCCGATCAGTGAGCTGCTTAGCAAGGGCATTCACCGTCTCTACTGTTCCAATGAACAGATATATCTGAGACTAAGTACTGTGCAATGTGCATTACACAGTTACACTTCGCATGAAATTGATCAAACAAACCTTGAGTGGCTGTGTCGCAATACATGTACCATCAAAGTTTGACATTGCACAAACACAGGAGAGACCTTCCATCAGACTATCACGCAACTTGAAGAAGGTTCAGTATTGCGCGCTTCTACACACGTTGAATGCCAGTGATAAAGACGCTCATACAAGCCAAGATGTTCTCGAAGAGTGGTGCGTTTAGGTAAACCACGCCTTTTGCGCCGCGATCTCGCCATTAGTTCTAATCGGTGGACTTGACAGCCGCTCGCATTGACCAATTCATTGAACACTGATAGGCTCGTTATTGCCAGATACATAGTTCATGTCTTTTCTTTTGCTCCTCCAGATAAGAATACAGAATACAAGTCAGAAGTTCTCGAAGGGTAGTGCGTTTTCATATGTAAAACACGCCTTTCTAGTCTTGCGTCATAAATTGACAATCCTACTAATAGTTCTAATCGGTGAGCTCAGGTAATAGCCGCTCGGATTGACCAATTCGTTGAGCGCTGACGCTCGTTATCAGATACGTAGCCACCGGACACGCCTTTTCTCTTGTTCCTCCCCAAAATGAGAGTGGAACCTCAGGCTAAGTTCAATGTTTAACCTCGAATCTAATGGATGAAACTGTCTCCGGGTAGACATTTTATGTAGGAAGTGGAAACGAAACACCATCGGGAGCGTTGGTTAGCTGCCGCACAGGAACTGTGTTCGCCCTAGTATCTACAAATGGGACCACATTCTGGTTTTACACAGTACCCATGGCACGACCCCAATGGATCTAAATTCTATACTACGATCTGGCAGCTTTGATAGGCATCATACTCGGTCTCACGCGACCATTTTTCAGAGACGGAACATTTACCTTCTATATTGGGCGCTAATGCGAAATCGTGCACTGAACATTAACGCCTTTTCTTTGTCTTTGCCCCCAGATCCCACAGCTTAACAGGAAAATCTTCAAGTTTTCCTACCACCTGCATGCTGTCGCGTCCAAGTGTTCTTGTCTGCGGTGTTGATGAAATTACAAACTGTGATACTATGTAGTACATTCTTGGTTCAGCTTGAGAAGTCCCTGATTATCAATCTGGCACGTATGAACCTACACGGACTCACCCAATGCCCGCTCATTTTCTTATCAGAAAAGCAAGCAGATCTCGATCATTAATCCTCGGAATGTTCGATAACACATTGTCAGTATCATGGCATTTCTTTATACCTTACTGTCAAAGACGCTCAGGCCCTAACAGGTTACATTGATTGGTTGATGGCATCCCGGGACATATATAAATTGAAGCATGCTTGTTCTATCGTCTCCTCCACCGTGACCCCGAGCCCGCCCATTGTCTAACACCCTTCGTTTTGAATCTCAACCGTTACTTCGCAATGGGTGATCTCTCCGTGAGTTGATGCTATTTTTGCATTCGTTATGAATGATGAGAGATCGATGATTACAGGAGACCAGTACCTCGGTTGATTTCAAAATCAAACCAATTCTTATTCCTTCGGCAGATATCAAAAAACTCGAACAGTATCCTCGTGGTGCGGGAGGGGTCGGTGACATCTGGAAATGCTCTATGTCTGAGACTCGCCGTGTAAGTTTACAACTGGGTAGAAGACTCATTATTTATAATCATTTTAGGTTGCTGTTAAAATCATTAGGGTCTCCCAATCAGACGAGAAAGAAGAACTATACAAAGCAGGCAGGGTTAGAACATGAAGTAATCGCAGCCCCACTTGCTGACGGATTTGCATCACTTTAGAAGATTCGCCGTGAGGCTTATGTTTGGATTACATTGTCACACGACAACATCCTCTCCTTCGAGGGCATCGTCGATGACTTTGGGCAACTTCCTGCCCTAGTTTCTCCGTGGATGGAAAACGGAACACTGAGTGTCTATTTGAAGAAGGTCTTCCCCTCACTGCTTGGCCCTCGAAAGTTAGAGCTTGTAAGTGTGTGGCTATAGCATTTGTTTATACTTATCCCAGATTTCAGGTTCAGCAGGTGGCAGCTGGTCTTAGTTATTGTGCGTTCCATCATCAATGGATGTAGTAATCACATTGTGTACTCAAAACTATACCCTAGTGCACGGGAAAGATGTCGTGCATGGTGACATGACAGGGGTAAGTTTCATGTCTAGATGTTGTATTTGGCTGAATTCAACGAATCGTTGGCAGTCCAATATTTTGGTCGATGACCTTGGAAATCTTCGCCTCGCAGACTTCGGTTTATCGATGATTGTAGCTGAGTCTGGAAATTTAACGTTCGGCTCGATGCAGTCGGGGAACACGCGCTGGATGGCTCCCGAGTTTGTAGACTTCCCCGATAATAGCGATGAGCCTCAATCACAACAGAAGCCAACCAAACCAGGAGATATCTACTCTTTTGGCTGCATTATGTTGCAGGTGCGTTGGATTATGATAATATCGGATATCTTCCCTTTCTTATCATGGTATATTATAGATCCTTTCGGGAGAAGAGCCCTATTCGTGGATCAAAAATGCCGTGCAAATTATTGCTGCAATAGTACGTGGACAGGAACCCTTCAAGGGCAGTGTCAACACGAATATAGATGAGGCTTATAAACTGCTCTCATCACGATGCTTGTCCAAGATACCAGAGCAACGTCCATTAATCGTCGAAATCACGGAAGCAATGAATCCGAGTCCTTCGTAAATAGCCTTTTCTTTCCCTTTTGGTGTGGGGTAGCAATACATATGACTTAGACAGACTTGTATGACAGTATGGCGTCTGGTAGTATTTAATCACAAGACGATCTACACCTGCATTCGCATGTGTGCGTCGTGTATCGAAGTCTCGTTCTTGTCCATGATGTCATTGGTACTGTGTTGACTGCCGTGGCTATATAAAGGAGTGGCTGCCTGTGACTAAGTACATGCCAGAGGGTAAGGATCTGCAGGGGTATGGGTAACCCTCACGGGTCAGGGGTAGGGGTAAGAAGGGTGTGGCCTTTGGTACCCCTCAATGACCATGTATAGCAAATCCTGAAGCTGTGCTACCGGCCGCGTACGATGAAGATTAGAAGATTAAATGTGAGTAGTATGAGTGTATGCGAAGTGTATGTAGTAAATGTACGAGGCACGTGGTATGTGATTAATTAATTCTGAATGAGCTTATGCAATTTGCTTCTCGTCGAGTTCCTTCAGTATGCTGTCAGGCAGCGTACGGTGACCAAGGTATCTTTTATTCGCCCGTGTTGCTTGCTTTCCATTCAAACCTTTTTGATATGCATCAAGGAACAGTGAGGCCTGGTTGGAAACCTTTGGCTGGTGTGTAAGTTTGATTCAAACGAGTCCAAAAAACACTCACAGACGCATGCACTCGATCGGAAATTCGGAATGGAGTCGAGGGCATTATGGACATTGGCTTCCATTTGTTTGTCCTTCTTCGTGGGTGGATATAACCGGTACAGTCTTTTTGCATATCCCCAACACTGTTCAATGAAGTTGAGCTCGCAGTGGAATTTCGGGAGGATTATATGCTTGAACCCCATACGGCGGAGCTGGAAAGGTTGTATTGAGTGTGATGACATGCTCAATACCCATTGGAGATGGCGCTATGGATTGTTCCTCCGACTGGATGACGAAAGAAGTCATATAGTAGTTCAAGTTTCTGAAAAGGTGTGTTTCATGCCTCGTCTCACAGTATGTCCTGCCAGACTCTGAGCAGCTGCAAAGTGTAAAATTCTAGCTGGATTACCTCCTACTGACCTGCAAGCGGATAGCGATGCTTTCGATAGGTTCGTAGCTCGCCTAAAACCTGTCATTGGCAACCTCGAAGAAGTGCACGACGCATATTTGAAGAAAGACGACTTGCCGGTGTGGGTTACCCCAAAAATGCGCTTCACTGTCGAGAGCTGGAACACACCGGATCGACGATATTACGGACTTCTGGATTGTGCTCCAATTTGATGTCTTCTTGGACGATGGACTCCCTCACTGAGCGCCCAGACTCGTGATAGGTCGATAATCTGTATTATAGTGCCGCTAATTGTTCTGTCAGCAACCCATAATACGAATTAACCCTCAGTTATGACTAGAAATTACAACTCATCTGATCCCTTAGCAGCGTTGCAGGAATATAGTCATCGTATATATACACAGGATTGTCACATCAGATTTTCAATAAATGTGACCGTTGAACGTTGAACCCAGATGGCCTCGAAATTTTGCTGGCTCAAATGCCGGTAGCACCTAAGCACTGTATGTGATGGTGTGACGCAGTTAGGTGTGACTCAATCAGTGGTTGCCAACTTGCCATTGCACCACCCTGCATCACCAATCTGCTAGTAAGTATCTATCACCTGGGGAGGGGCCTGCTTGGACCATGATTCAAACCTGTTACACATTGTCTCTCCTAGCTTGTCAAAATCCCTAATGACACCAGTGAATTGGCTGGACCAATTCACTGGTGTCATTGGGGATTTAGATAAGTTACCGGAGGTGCAAGATCCTCAGTTTAAGGCTATCCAAAATCAACTTCAGAAGAATATTTGCACCTGGTAAGTACTCCTGCTGATATAGTCCTTCATATCAAGCTCAGGGAGTCCCCTGAATGTCAATAGCGGTTCTCCATGTCCTGTCACTGCTACTGTCCAGCACTGCCCCAGACCCTGCTACTGATACTAAGTCCTCTCTTCTTACTATGCTTACACCTGCGGCTTACTACTCCATTTGATGCTATAGTCCAAGCTTCCAAACATCTGAGGAGAGTGTCAGAAGATAGGCAGCAATCAATCCATTCATACAACCAGCAGTGCAGGTGCTGGGACGTTTGTGTTCCATGAATACTGGGTAGGTTATGAGGGATCCATCTGCGGTGGTATGCGAGTGGTGGTGAGATGTCGATTTGCTCTGGCAACCATGGCGTAGCCTGGTAGCTTGGAGATGATGGAGAGGGGGGTCTGGAATCAAGATCGTTAGGGTGGTCATTGGCGATACTGATCCTCTATGTAGAATGAGAGGAGAGTAAGATAACATGTAGTACATAGGGCTGATGTGCATATAGCTCTTCTTCATTCATCACACTAGTCTTCTTGATGATCTCGCTCGTCACTGAGTGCTGACGATGCACAGCCTCAACGACGTTGCGATTCTTTTCTATTCACTTTCTCCTCCATTTTTCGTTCCTTATGAGCAGATCGCTCAGGTGGAGATTCGATGCGGCGGATTGTAAACAAGAGCCCCAGTCAATCGTCACTTCCGTGTGACATACAAACACCTTCTGATATGATTGCATGATTCAGGTTATTATTCAAACAAGTAATTACAATATACAGAAACAATCCTATCATAGCAGGAACCACGACACTAAACAACAACTTCGTGGCACAAAAATATGCAAATATATCCCGTATCAACACGCAATAAACATCATGAAACAAGGAACAGTCCAACCGTGTTCCCAAAGCCCGCTACCGCAGCTCCACGAATCGCAAGGAACGGGGACACCCTCGTGAACGGCAGGCGCGGGTACTCTTCAGGTACCGCAGTCGGTGACGGCGGCCTGCTGAGATACATCGAGGGCAGCAGAAACGACCGCCGCAGAGACACAGGGGGCTCGTCCGTCAAGCTCGACAGAGTAGCGCTTCGTTTCTTCGCAGGTATACCAGTATCGAACAACCAGATCTCCCACCGGTCCAGAACGGCAGCCGTCAGTCCACGCGACGTTGAGGAAGGTGGAAGTTGGAGGCCGCTTTTTGTATGCGCCCGCATTATCCGCCGGACGCCTACTATCTTGTCGCCCGCTGCGTCCCACCCGCCCCGCTCGCATCCTGCGTCGCCCGCTCTGAGAACGGCAACATTGGACCACGTGGAAGGACGTGATATTGGTGGGTCGATGTAGATAGAGTGTCCGTCATCATCCTCATCTGTTAGATTGGGTAGTACGTAGCTCTCCGAGAGGCGGCGCAATCCCTTTTCTGAGGCTCTGCGGGAAAGAATTCCGTGGCCGGAAACGGGGAACGCAGATGCGTCCGGCGCAGACACAATGCTAGCAGAGGACAACCTCCGTGTGGATGGCACCGATGGTCCTATAGTCGAAGCTATACTGCTACTCCGTGAGCGCCGACCCGTAGCCAGCGACAGGATGGTCGACTCCTGTGGATTGTTCCGAGGGCACGTACACCTCCTTTCCTGCGACGTAATGTAGACCTTGTAGAAGATCACAGTATTCCCAATCGAAACGGAGACCATGAAACTGTCTAGGGGTGGTTCACCACAGAACTGGCAGTTCACGACACAAGAGTTGGATATCCGTAACTGGTCGATAGCGCCATGATTCTCCTCCAGGATAGATATACATTCAGAGGACCCAACATCCCACAGGGAAATGACGCCAGCCTCCGATGCGACACCGATGATGATATGATCTCGGCCATCAAGCCTAACTTTACACGCATCCACCCTGCTGACACGGTCCGCCGAGCTGCCCGGTTGCAGCGCACAATGGATAGGCACAGCGCTACGAGCTTCGCATACCCCAAGCACCTCTAATGCCCCATCTGCCAACACGAATGCGGCCAATATCCGGTCATCTGAACGAACGCGGAGAAGGCGACTCTGCAAGATAGGCTCGGACGACATTGGGGAAATGGACGATGATGCGTGGCTGTCTATGATCCATTGGGCAATCGCCCCATTCTCATACACGACAAGGAGAGGCTCCGGTTCAGGAGGACCTGGCGGAGGCGTGCACGGGCGAGAGTGCGGTCCATTCTTCTGCTTCAACACTGATTGGAGCGGAGGCGCAAAATGCAACTCCCTAATACCACCCGAGATTGAGTGCGGTGCAAGAGTTGCATACAGTCTTGCGCTCCTCCCCACTATGAACCATATCCCAATCGTCCCACATGTTGTCCCTAAGGCACAGTACTCTCCTGCATCATCCAAGGCAACAGCCGCTATGCGCTCCTGCGAAAATGACGTACTGGCTGTACTCAGTAAAACATCGCTTGTGTCGATGAGGACAGGGCTCGGATCATTGAAGTGCCATATGCTGAGCTCATTCTGCAGTCCAACGGCAGCTATCACTTCGCAGTCTTTGCTTGATGCGAGCAGCTCGACGTCAGTCGGGAAAGCGCGCGGCAGTGTCTTGAATGAAGCTTGTCCATCCAGCGGCTTTTCAATTTTGGGAGAGGGTACATCAGCCTCTGCACGGTTCCGCTGCGCCTCGAGTAGCTCCGCGTCTTTCAGCAGATATAGCAGCAGTCCATAGACCGCAGCTATTGTTCCGCTAATTGGAAGAACGATGAATTTGAAGAGCCAGAAAACGAGGCTGAAGGAACGTGCTGATCCAGAGGCGTGCTCATAACCCTGTTCTGCCCTCGTATCAGGCTGGAAGGTGACAACGGTCGGGACTTCTAGACGAAGGTGAACTAATGGCTCTTCATCAGGATTGAGCGTTTTCCAAATACGCCATGCGGGATCTTGCGAGTCAGGGCGACGATGAGCTGCCTGTATGCGTTGCTGAGCGGTGGAAGGATGGGTGAATCCTGCCTCGATTTCGCGAGCAGCAGGCCTGGTCATAACATATAATGTTCCTGTGATAGCAAGAAGCTAGTAATGCCATGAGTACATAGATATGTAGACCGTCGAATTCATCTACACACCAGTAGCAGGCTGATATTCGTCAGTGCGCGACCCTTGAGTGATTCCTTCGCATTGAGCGTGATTCGCTGCCACTTGGACGCATTTTTCTCCAACGATGCATCACGAGTCGAAGTGGACGTAGTAGGCGCTATGCTCGGATCTTGTCTCAGCAATTGATTAAGCTGAACCCTACAATTCAGCACCAACCCACGCATATAACTCACGTGAACTCACCTCCAGCCTCTGGATGTCAATGCTGAGTACCGCCAAGAAGAAAGTATGCGCAAGGAACCAATGCGCCACGAGGACCACAACCGCAAATGTGCAGAATTGTCTTACTGCACCAGCGGAGAAAAAGGCGATGACACCGAGAATGCAGTTGTACGACACGACTTTGAGTGTATTGGAGGTACCAGCACGGCTTAGTCCTTCAGCGATGCGCTCCTTGACAGGAAGGGTGATGGATGTGCGAGTCACTGCATCCACGAGATTAAACATGTTCTCTGCGCCAACAAAGATGATAACGATAGGGAGAAGGCTCCTATTTAGGGTAAGTGTTTGTGCGTGACGAGACAAGAAATGAAGCGTTACCAAGGAACCATGGTCACTTTAAAGCGCAACAAAGCGCATACGCTCAGACTAGTAATCGTACTTGCGGCAATCTCAAAGAGTGCTGTGAATGTGAGACCGATACGTGTGTGTACGCCTTTCATGTGCTTCATTGATAATGAGACGTATGCAAAAAATGCACCATACGCGAGGTATAGAAACGTTGAGATGGATAAAGTTCCTTTAGTCTTGGATAGGCTATGACGGTACTGCAGACATTAAGAATATGCACGGGGACCAATGAAATGTATTATACACACACCTCCAGCGCGATTAGAGTCGGTTCCACAGTCTCTGCGAACACTTGGGCACCTTCCAGTGTTGAGTTCTGAATGATTTGTAGCCAAAGATCATGCCCGGTGCTACTCAGACAATCGGTCTCGTGGAATACATATGTAAGCGCCAGTAACATTGGAGAATCAAGGGTGACAAGATTGCGGTCTGTTGAGTGGCGCCCCGCAAGGACCATTTGTGGTGTAACATGCATACCTGCAGCCGTGAGACCTTCGGAATGAGCGAGGGTGAGGGTGATGTTCTGGTCACTGCGCAGACGGTCCTCGTTATTCTCCCAAAATGAAAGAGGACTGATGACAAGACAGTCGCGCGAGTTTGCGTCGTCGCAAGAGATGCCATGGTTTAGAAGCCCTTGGAGGAGGCGCTGTTCGAGGTGAAGAGTGTAAAGCAGGGTTTGCAAGGACAGTGGACCTGCTCGGTCGACTGTGTTGATGAGAATGCGTTCAACGCGGAGTGTACGGTCGCTTCCGCAGCGTGCACGTGTGAGGAAGTCGTCTCGTACTTGGAGGTTGTCGTATCGATCCCAGAGTTGATGTAGGTGCCATTGTGTGTAGGTGTCATGAGTAGGAATGAAAGAGTCAAGGGCGTTTGTTGTAGATACAAGGGGAGAATAAGACGGGGAAGACCAGTAGATGGCGAGTGCAGGGTAGGACAAGGAGGTGATGACGATAGTTGAGATGAGGATGAGACGAACTTGATGTGTTGCACAATGTCTGGATCCGGGTCAGAGTAGAAGTGAAAGGACAGAATAAAGTACGCACATTCCGAAGCGTCTGAGAGCAAGGTCTGCAAGAGTTCGTATACGTTGCATCAATGAAGGTTCAAACGAAAAGAAAGTACTAGTCGTCTTCTGGTAAGTCATATTGAAGGCGTTATGTAGAGGCCTTGGAACCGAGCATCCGTGTCAGTCTCAATCTGACAGGCGCTCCGACGCGGGTATCGGGATATTCGCTGCCTGTTCGTTTCCAAATGATGAAAATGTCAAGTCCGGGAGTGAATTTCAGGAATCCTCAGGCGTCCGAGTCAGGGTTGAAAAGAACAGCACAGGCAGCTACTTGAGCCTGAGGCCTGACTGCTACGGGTTAAATGAAGAGATGCCAACCTGATGACTTGTTCCTGCCTGTTCAGATCTTGTTCAGATCTAGGTATTCATCAAGTTTCAAGTTTCAACTAGCTTGGGGTTAGACTCTCAAGATAAGAGCACTAGTCTAGTTCAAACGTTAATCCATCAATCTCATCATACGTCGTCAAATTCTCAAACCGAAGACAGCCGTTAATAGAGCACTACACGGTACGCATACGTGGCATCTCTCCTGTAGTTTCTCAGTCATTTCGTCATGATACCCTCAGCCTAAAGCACCAAGGTAGCCTCCTCATGACGACAGATCCCTCCCCTACGTGGCTGAATTCCCTCACGGACGCGGAGACCCAGCTGGTTGCTACCAAAAAAAAATTACACTTTAGATCGTGGTATATGCAGCACGCCCATAACAATAGCAATGGTTTCATTAGATCACCGGCGAGAAGCTCTCGAAAGTTGCAACAATCCGTTGAACCGCGCACGATAGCTGTCCGCGTACAGCAACGTAACCAGACCGCTAACAAAGTCCCTGTCGTACATCACAGGGTCAGAACCCAACATATGGGAACCGTGTTATAACAGTGACGTACCAGCTCCGCACCAGTGAGCGTATGGGATAGTCCAGTACTTTGGGTATCCTGGTCTGCACAAATGACGGCCAACGGTCAATGACAATCGCTTTAGGGTTCGTAAGCGCACGGAGCCCTTCAGGACCACCGAATCGTCCGTATCCACTGGCTTTTGTGCCTCCAAACGGCAAATCTTGGCTGTGAGAAGAAATCAATCACCACCCTTTGCACGACAACAGACTGCTTACTTCAGCTAAAAGCGGTGAATATCAGCGCTGCAGCCAATCAGGCTAGTCAGATAACAAGAGACTCACATAGAATACTCCAAAGTCATTAATAGACACCATACCACAGTGGAGTTCTTTCGCGACTTCAAGGCACAGGTCTTGATGAGGTCCAAAAACGCTGGCGCCAAGTCCGTACCGCGTTCCATTTGCGATAGTGATCGCTTCGTCGATATCATCGTACCGAATGAGCAGCGCAATCGGCGCGAACACTGCATAGACATCAAGGGTCAACAACCGTGCAAAAGCATATAACATGCCACAACACCTACATTCCACCTGTGCGATTCTCGAATTCGGCTTGACATCACCCACCACCGTTGCCTGGAAGAATGACCTCCCCTCACAAGACGTATGCAGGAGCTCCTTTCCGCCGACATCAACCCTTGAACCCTCTTCCTGCGCCTGGAATACTAGCTCTTCGAGCGCGCTAAATTTATCATTACTGATCATAGAGCCGCAATCCACAGTGTTGATGTAACCCTCGCGTGTAGGCGCCAGAACGGAACCAAAGCGCAGTTTGGCGACGCGGTCAGTTAGGAGATTGTACAGCTCCTCGTATTGTTCCGAGTGCACGATGAGGCGCTCAATACCGATGCAGTTTTGACCGGAGTTTTGACTGGCGCATCAATCAGTTAAATCCGCGTCGAGGAAATGCACAGAATAGCTCACAATATACCACGCATCCAAATGCTGACCCATTTGTTGAGGTCTGTGTCTGGTAGAATGATAGCAGGATCCTTTCCGCCAAGCTCAAGAGTGACTGGTGTGAGGTGTTCTGTGGCAGCTATAGCGACCTGGAGAAGTTAAAGTCAACTCAACGAAGTTCTACAACGATCTATTCACCTTTCTTCCGACTTCCTCTGAGCCAATGAAAGTGATGTGCTTGATAAGAGGGGATTTGGTCAAAGCCTCAGCCTGATCAGGCCAGCAGCAGACAGTCTGGAATTCGGTTAGTATCGTGATGTAAAAATTGCTCACACCCATACCTGTATAATATCAGCGTCATATCCGAGATCCTCTAGGCACTTGTGAATAGCGCCAACAAACCATTCTGTGGACCAAGCGACATGCTCGGAAGCCTTGAGAACGATAGCATTCCCCGCAAATATAGATGCAAGGATCGGTGACCAGGCGTTATGAAGAGCTGAAGTGCATTAGCCATTTTATCAATCGCATCATTGAAGAAACACCAACGATAGTTCCACGATACGATAGCAGATACGACACCCTTGGGCTCATAGATGACCTGTGACCTCTTGTAACTCAACATCAGATTCGAATATCTCGTCTCCGTTCGCAGAGCGCGCTCTCCATGATTGATCAACCACTCCAACTTTGAGCATGTCGTCAAAATCTCCCCCATAGCCGCGTCGATCACTGTACGGAATAATCTCAGCAACAGCAATAAATAAAACAAAGACGCAAAAACAACTCACAAGTCTTTCCCGTGTCCCGGCATGCGACGCGCGCGCATAGTTCTTGGTTCTCCACGAGCCACTTTAGCAAGCTGCGCATGACGCGTCTACGCTCAGCGAACGACGTCTCGCACCACTTGATCTGAGCATTTTTTGCACGTCTTATCTTTGCCTCAATTGACGGTGTATCGTCCGCAAAAACGGAGGTGATGTGCAGGTTGTTGGCGGGATCAAAACACGTGATATAATCGTCTACGCCTCCGGATTGGAGAGGGAGGAGGTCAGGGTCTTGGAGATGCGAACGGAGGTTGGCATTGGGTATTACACGGGAGTGCCAGTTGGGGTCTGCTGCCTGAAGAGTGGGGACATTGTTCATAAGGATGCTCGACTGAATACAAAAGGGACGTACCTCTGGAGCAGGATAGCGGAAAGGAACTGCGCTGTTGACCGCCTTCTGGTATCTGTCAAACACCAGCCAGATGCCAAAAGCTGAGAACATGGTGAAGAGGTATAATACATCGACGATGCTGGCATTTGGGTCGTCTTCAAGCCATAAGTTGAGAGTCTTCAGTGGGTGAAAGATGACATAGAAAAGTGAGTGCATGGCTGCGACGACGGCGCAGAATGCCTTCACCAAAACTGACGCGTTCAAAGGACAGGCAATAATGAACTTCAACAAAAACACAACTGTATATCGTCACGTGATGCTACCGTAGTTTGAAATTTCGTGAGCTGTCTTCCTTCTTTCACGGGAGAATAACTCAACTCGAGCACTGTATGTAATATCCATTAACCCGACCACCTCAGGGTCTTCGTGAGGAAAACTACGCGGTCACTCTTTTCTGATACGCGATGCTAATAGCTAGACGCCTCGCCCACATTCATATGTGTTGCCTATAAGTAACGTCACCGACGCAAGAGCTCGATCCTAGACTACACAGTATTCCTCCGCGTAGAAAATAAACTCATCCTCATGCATTCTGCAAGGAATTCAAAACATCGAGAGAAACCATGAGTAAGTAGCAACTCCAAGTGAAGCTCCAGAAAAATTACATTAGCTGAAATCGCAGAGCAACTTGGATGATGATACTGATTTGTAGTTACGTATGGGTATATCAGACAAAAATTGCAATGTAATGCAATGAGTGGATTGTAACGAATCGAGTTAGGGGAAAGAGGTAGTTAAAAAATGGAAAGGAATAAAACTCCAACAACACACCCGGGCATGTGTAGTGAACATCAGCATTAAGCAAAATATGTCCAGCGAACGAGTCAAAAATGCGCATCCACAATATGTAGGTCGCGTGTTGGTCATATCGTCTCTTTGATACTACTGCTCGAGTCCTTCTTCCGCTTGCCCCCGCCGATGTTAGCGATCTTCTTCAGCGACGATAAACCCGATTTGGTCTTCTCATGTTTTTTATCCTTCTCGGATGGAGAGCTGCTCGAGCCCGAAGAAGTCACAGACATAACATCTGCTAGATCGGGTACGTCGTCGTCTGCAGGGCTGGAATCTATAATGCCAGAGGAACCTCCGCCACCGACTAACCGAATGGTCGTGGTAGGTTCTTCGGCCTCCTCATGAGACAGTCGGGGGGTAACAATAGGCTCCGATGATCCAGACGCGTCTAGTGCCACCGCGCCAGTAGTGGGGTTCGAGGGTTGGAGTGGAAATGC
Source organism: Rhizopogon sp. AM-2018a (assembly GCA_002995095.1). Lineage (NCBI taxonomy): Eukaryota > Fungi > Basidiomycota > Agaricomycetes > Boletales > Rhizopogonaceae > Rhizopogon > Rhizopogon sp. AM-2018a. Next base: position 15,052 of record PVYJ01007415.1, on the reverse strand, counting down.
TTCCATCACAGGAGCCGTGTCAGCAAGCAGGTCAGCGACGTTTTCCACTGTGGGGGATGGTGGTTTCTCTATGGGCACGTCATCTGCGGTTGAAATGATCCGTTCGACAGGAATCTCCACTTTCTTCGCCGTAGGGGAATGTCTGGGAGGAACTTTACCAATTACCACTTCCGTTGGTATTTCCCGCATGCCGAACCCAAGACCCGCTTCGAGATCCTCATTAGATGCACGTTGCGAATCAGGTGGTGAATGAAGGGGGACAACATCATTGACAGTCGGTAACTGTAAGTCAACGGGTAACGGGGCTGGGGGTTTGGTGATGGCGATGGCGGGAACAAGAGGCTGAGATGCAGCACTGGTGACAACGGTGAGCGCTGACGGTTGTTCTGCAACATCCAAGCCCGTAAAAACGGGTATAGGAACAACAGCTTCGGAGTCAGTAAGGTTCAGAAAGCCGAGACCATGCCTCTCTGGCGCCTGTAACAATTACGTTAACCGTAGAATCTACGAATAAGAACAGCGTACATACCTTGCCCTTCTGCTCATCTAGTGATGGAGCAGCTTGGATCAAACCTGACTCATACCATTTCTTAGCGCTCCGGTCAGCCCATGCCTCCATTGGACTCAACCCTTTATACTCTCCGGTGAGCCGCAGTCCCCCCGGTCCTGATTCCCCACCACCATCACCTTGCCCCCGCCCATTTCCATCAAAGAAGTAGGCCTCGTATCCCAAGTCATCCTCGCTGTCTTCGCTCTCTCCCGTGTGACCCAGCTCGAAGCCCTCCCCACTCTCTAATTCATCGACGAAATTTGCGAGCCACCGCGCCCACCCTCCAGGTCCGTCTCCATGCCAAAGCACTATCTTCGTGTCAAAATCGCGCCCGAAAACAATCACCTGACCCACGGAGCCATTCTTGTCTGGGTTAAGGTCCACGCCGATATAGTTGCCCGCCTTATCCACGACGAGCGGGATCCACCCCCGCTGTGAGTACTCTTTTCGTACATAGCCATTAGGTATAGACTGCATGAGATCGCGGAGACGTGGATTATTCCCTGTCTGAGGATCATCATCGACTTCGCGCCAAAACCGCCATTCGTCAAGGACACTTTCGAGCGGGAGTAAGGAGAGGCCGAAGAAGAGGCCCTCTGAGCACCCCGCTGATGATTCTGCTTCTTGTCCATCCACGACAAGATACGAATCCCTTACTGCCTGCGGTAGTGCAAAACCAAATTGCATCTCGATTTGCGCGAGGTCTAGTGGAAGAATGCCGTAGTTGAGGGTATCGCCTAGTTCTGGGTATTCACGAGCTAGCCATAGTTTTAAGCGATTCCAAGTGTTTTCTAATGGGGGATAAGGTGGCGGTGGGGTCATTGCATCTGTGTGATGGAAAGGAAGGAGGGAAGTTGGTCGGGAGCGGGAGCTAGAGTTGAATGTCAATGTAGTTCAGTAAGTTCCGGGGAGAATGGACATACGCATTCAGACCGTTGTTGTATGAAGAGACTGGAGACTGTGGGGGATACGTATATGCTGGGCTGTGTGACTCTGGTGTCCGCAGAGACGCTGGATTAAAAGCGTCTGGATGTCGACTATGACCCGGTGAGGAAGTTGGAAGTGAGAATGCCTCGTGTGTTGACGACATGGCCTGTCCTCGGCGTAGAGACTGTTTGCGGGTTGGGAACAGTGAAGCGAACCAATTCATTGCTCGTGGTCACCAGCTGAACGAGAGATTGCTGGGACACACAGTCCGCAAGGTACCGGAGTGAGTGTAAAAGGCGTAGTAGCTGTAACCCTACAAACCAGGAAATGGATCTATTTCTGTCGATCCCTACGCCACTTTGACCCTTGGTTGATCTCAACATTTCCTCTAGACAACAGCCGCTGAGCGGTCACAATTTCTATTCAAAATTAACTGTCATTGATGCTGTGAACCACGAAAAAAATTATAGCTGCCAGCACAGTGCTTCGTCTTCGATGATGACGGAATGTGCGGTATCTCCGTAACTTACATGTGGTACTAAAGTACAGATACTAGTATACAATCATCACCAACTCACATCTGCTCAAGGTTGTCGGAGACCTTGAAGTCGCAGGCTGTCTTTGCCCTTACTTCCTCCACCGTGACACACTTGGCCACCTCCATGAGCATCAAGAAGCCACCAGACCGGTCGATATTGAAAACTGCGAGATCAGTAATAATCTGACTGACCGACTGGCCGCCGGTCAATGGCAACTCCTACATGATTTTTGAACTTCCATCCTTCGAACAGTGTTCCATCGCCACAATGACCTTTGTCTTATCAGGATTTGACACGAGGTCCACAGCTCCACCAATACCTACAGGTGTAACGTGAGACTGGCATGTAGATCCGATATCACTCCCTGATCCACGTACCCTTCACAAGCTTACCTGGAATCATGAAGTTTGCAATATCGCCAGCCTGCGATACTTGCATAGCCTACACATACGTTTAATCGACCAGAACCCCAACCAACAAAGTAAAACGTACTCCAACTTGGTATGGCAACGTCCATGCGTCCACCCCGAATCATACCAAACGAATCAGCTGAATCTATGTGCAACACGTTACTACATGCCTCCTACTTGTGCGCTGACGTTACTCACCAAAGATTGATGCGCCAGGAAGCAAGGTGACCGTTTCCTTTCCTGCATTTGTGATATCTCTGTTAACTGATTGTCAGTACCTACATCACTGGATCACACAACCAGCGACACCCACGGATCGACTTGGTCTTCAGCGGGGAACGGACCCATTCCAAGAATGCCGTTTTCACTCTGCAACCAGATCTTGACGCCCGGTCGGAGATATTCCGTGATGAGAGTGGGAATTCCGACACCAAGGTTCACGTAAAAGCCATCTTCGAGCTCTTAAGCTGCGCGCTTTGCTATTCTGCAGCGCGTGCTCTTTTCCAAAAGTTCCTGGTGGGGGAGCGGTCGCACGTATATCAAAGGCTTATACGGTCAACAATGCCCCTGGAACGTGGAGTTTAGTGGTAATGAGCCAACCGAGATGATTTCCTCTGCCTATAGGTGTGATAAGCCCGACGCAAAATAATTATCCCGTTATTCTCACCTCTGCAATAACCAATCGCGCACCTTGTCATGACGTTATTGTAGTTATTTGCGACATTTCGGAAGACGAGATTTCCTGTCTCGTCTTCCCTCCAGGCGTGGATGAACACAACGTCGCCCGCGATGGCATGTTCCATGATGTATCGCTTTCCGTTAAATCCTTTTTTGTTCCCAGGTATCAGGACGCCATTTTTGAAGCCGCCTGGTTTAAATCGAATGGGTATACCGCCGCTCTCAACAGTCGTAGATGCACCTGTGGGCGTGAAGAAGGCAGGGATGCCTGCGCCGTGCGCATGCATCCGTTCAACGAGGCTTCCTTGCGGGACCAGTTCGAGGGACATCTTTCCATTGAGGTACATCTGCTCAAGGTACTTGTTTCTGAGCAGCAATGAGTGCCTGAATCCATGTTTCAAGAGCAACACATACCCGCCGAGATATGAGATAATGAGCTTGTCGAGCTGCCCGCTCTTCGGATTGACTAGTCCATATCAAACCTGCATTATTCGGCGTAAAAATATGAAGCATTTACCTAGACCCAAATCACCAGTACCAGCATTATTTTATACTGCAATCAAGCCGCGGATGTCCTTTCATCTTGAAAGAGCGGCGATCAAAGTCTCTGGGATGATGATCAAATCAATATAATTCTTTGATAACTAACTGACCAGGAGTACCACACAAACTGAAATCCTGACGTCAAACAGGCATACCTCCACTCAGGACGATGTCCCCCGACTTGACATCTAGTACAGCGGTATCCGCGGACCCCTTCCTGGCCTGAGCACGAGCCGAGCCTGAGCCTGAGCCCTATCAGGCCGAGCCGCGAAATATGGAAGCTGTGCAGTGGCGATGATGCGTACATCTGTAGTTGGACCGCCCACTCGTGAAAGTCTTCCTCCTGCTCGCCGCGTACATATACAGTCATGGACCTTTTCACCTCAGACTTGGATCGGCTAATATGCAAGACTTGCCATCCAAACTTGAGTAAGTTGTCAACAATCTCTTACTGGTATGCCTTAACTGACGGTGTTGGCTTTACTAGCAATTCTCCCCGGGCCTCCGAGTGCGATAGGAGACAACAAGTCGTTCGTGTTCGATTTCTGTTGGTCGCGCCTGAGCAGACAACATGACATATTTAAGGTTGATATTGGTATGTATCTACACTTACTTACTACATTCACACATCCGCATGCAGATTCCTTAACATCATATCCAGGGCAATACAGGCCTACATTTAGTCCAGTATTGACCCATGATACGGGATCATACGACATTTTTAACCAATTCTCTGTAGACACATCCATGAGATTGCATGATTTGATTACGTCAATCGGAGAGAGCCTCCTGCTGCACGCCAAATTCGAGGACGATAATGTCCCCGCCTCCATGATTCTCGGCGGTGATGAGTTCTCCACCTTTGTTCGGGCAGAAGCTGTCCCCTCATTACCCAGTGTGGTTGAGGAAAACGCAACAACGTCTATCGCACTAGGGATTGAGGAGATGGTTGTGGCCAACTGTGGAAACCTTTTAAGCGGTATGTTCCAGGAGGACCGGTCGTGGCTGCCAACAATGGTTGGTTTGCAAAAAGTAAGAATGGAGATCGACCAGGGTCGAGCACGCGAGGACGACCTACGCGAAGCCTACAACCTTCTTCATGAACGTTTAGAGGCTGATAATGAAGCCATCCGCATCACCAACCATTTTCATCCAGCTTTTATTGAGCAACACGCATTTGAGACCTGGGACGGTTGCATGCGGCGCATCCTTGCAGGGGATGAAATAGGAGCCTTTTCTACTATGCTTGATGAATTCCTGCCTACCTGCCGAGATATGCACATGAAAAGTCACTATGTGTACTGCCGACCGAGGATATATGTCATCGCCGCAGCTTCTGATGTACAACCGGGGAAACGACAGACCCTTGTATCGTCGAAGAAGCTGTGGGCTAGGCTTAGGTAGGAGGAAGGGAGCCATCGGAGCCAAGACTCTGGCTTCAGGTCAGAGATGATAGGATACCTCTGTGTATGCATTTACCGGTTAATTTATCACGGACATTGTAGCCGTATGCCTCAATGCTCTGCTGTTTCCACCGTTGGCGTTTAGCTTGACAAGCGGAATATCGACAGGTACCGACGCGTCGGCCTTACATAGTCATGCCCACAATATTGCTGTGTCCAGACTCCACAAAGTGAAACACATGGCTCCTGGTGTTCGGACCATACGTTCGATTTTTGGGGACCCAATGTCGGACATTGTCGAACCCAACCGAGAGAACTACCTGCTAATAAGCGACTGGATATCGCAGAATGAGTTACAACGAGACTACCTAGATGGTACATACACATGCAATAATAAACAGAGTTCACAAGGAGGGTATTTAAATTGCTCCATGATATCTTCGAATCCTGAGAGCAATCAAAGCTTGCTCAAATCTTTCCGTACCTTGAAATCGCAGCCAGTCTTCGCCTTGACTTCATCAAGTGTTACGCCTTCTTGGAGTTCAACAAGCTCGAGGTGACCGTTCACCCTGTCGACGTCGAAAACCGCCAATTCGGTGATGATTTGACTAACAGTGCCTGCGCCTGTGAGCGGAAGAGAGCATTTCTTTAGGATCTTCGGGCTGCCGTCCTTCGCACAGTGCTCCATGACCACTATAACCTTCGTCTTGTCCGGGTTAGACACTAAGTCCATAGCTCCGCCAATGCCTAACAAGGTAATCGACAATGAGAACGCCGTAGCAGACCGAGCGGTACGGACGCATCTGAATCACGTACCTTTGACCAGTTTTCCGGGAATCATGAAGTTGGCAATATCGCCTGCCTGCGATACCTCCATAGCCTATGAGATGAACAAGGGACAACTGTGAGATAGAGAAAATCGGCGAGTTTTGGGATTGCTTACGCCGAGGATGGAAACATCTATGTGGCCACCACGAATCATGGCAAACGATTCAGTCGAGTCTGACCAGTAGAGTGAGTAATCTGTCTGGTCGCGAAAACATTTGGAACCATACCGAAAACAGAGGCGCCTGGCAGTAAGGTCACAGTCTCCTTACCGGCATTGATGAGATCCCTACAAAAAGAAGCTCGGTATATGCCAAACACTCTCTGACGGAGCTACTTACGGATCCACCTGCTTTGCCGTAGGGTATGGACCCATACCGAGGATACCATTCTCGCTTTGCAACCAAACGCGTACACCAGGCTCGAGGTAACCGGGAATGAGAGTAGGCATGCCAATACCGAGGTTTACGTAATATCCATCCTTGAGCTCTTTAGCAGCACGCTTTGCAGTACGATGGCGCATTTTCAGGGCGTGTTCTTTCTCAGGACTTAGAGTGGACGGTTCACTAGAAGATGATGGGTTGGGCGCGAGCGTGGTATACTCTACCAACTTTGGCGCGGTGGCCTGAACGACTCGATCAACGTAAATGCCAGGAATATGGATGGAGTTTGGTGAAAGAGAGCCAATAGGCACAATTTGGTCCGCCTGCAAGGAACGTATCAGCTGGGAGCCTAAAGATCGTGCCGCTCCGGACTCACCTCTACTATCGTGAGTTTTGCGTTCTTCGCCATGACTGTACCAAAGTTCTGTTGTGTATACCTGCCCAAGTCAGCATGCTCAGCTAAACGAATAACAAGGGCTTCCTCACCGGAAAACACAGTTGCCAGCCTCATCGACTTTCCATGCGCGAACGAAAGCGACATCCCCAGCGATCGCCGGTTCCATGACGTACTTGCGACCTCCAAACTCTCGGGATTCTTTCTTGATACCTGGTATCTTGACGCCATTGGCAAATCCTCCTTCGTTGTAACGCACAGGGATGGAACCTTCCTCTACTGCTGTTGATGCCCCCGTAGGAGTGAAGAATGCCGGAATACCAGCGGCGTGGGCACGGAGACGTTCGACGAGTGTGCCTTGTGGGCATAGCTCCAAGGACACCTCGCCCTTAAGGTATAGAGCCTCAAAGGCTTTGTTTCTAAACGAACGATGCTCGACATCAAATCGTACCCAACAAGACGAGGTACTCACCCGCCAGGGTATGATGCAATGATCTTGTCAATTTGTTTGCTGTTGAATAGCTTTCCTATGGACGTGTAATAAGCTTCACGGATCATGTGTTGGTGTGGATAAGACGAACCGAGCCCGGAGTCGCCTGCGCCAGCATTATTTGAAACTGCTGTTAGCTTCGTGACCTCCTTGCGTTTAACCAATGCCGCAAGAAGAGAGTCTTGTGGTTCGTTAGCTACACTGTCTGGATATCCATCATCCATCGAGACTCACCTGGCACACCAGCCAAACCAAAACCTGAGCGTTGCGTGGCACATCACACATCCGACATAAATGAGGTCAACTTATAACACTCACCAGCACACAAGAGGGTATCTCCCGACTTGACATCTTTCACTGCCTCATCGATAGACTCCCACACCTTCGACTTATTGGGTAATGGAATTTCGGCGGGGGTACTGTACCATCTTGATCTGAGGAAGACGGTTGCAGGGGGTTTGGAAAGGACTGGGACGAGCGTCGCCCTCGAGAGGCACGCAGCTAACATGTGTGGGTTCAACTTCTCCGGTGTCCCGCATTCCCCAGATTATAAGTGTATCAGCTCGGTCACATGCCCGTGAACTTTTAACCTCGCACGAGCGATTTCGGAGCTCGTCGGAGTCCCTATGAGACTTGGTTGCGGGGAAGGTGAGTTATATATCGTTCAAGTTGTTAATTTGATCGTACGGAACGTCCTCCATCAAAATCACATGTTCATGACAATTTTATCCCGCCAGTTCATCCCGCGGGTGGTGAGGCGCGGCGTCAGGCAAGCAATCAGGTACGATATTGAGTGGTCATTTTATTTCCTATTTACGTGGTACAAGTTGCAACCGCACATTCCTGTATGACATAGCTAGATCGTTGCGCTCAGCGTCTCCTCACAGGGCCTCTTGGTTTCGCAAACGAGGGTTTTGCGGGGTCGTCTTGCCGAGCGCTATTATTATTGGCAATAGTACCCGCGGGTCCGTCAATATTAAGACCAGCTTTGAGAAACGCCTCATTGAGCTCCGTTGGGTCCGATGTTTCAATCCTCTTCCCTGCAAGGGGAAACGTTGAACCAGTTTCCCCCAAAAAATCCTTCACAGCGAGATACGTCGACATAGCCGCTGAAGAGTAGAGCATCCTGTACCGGACAGGTGATGTCGTAGGGCAAGAGTATATGAAGACTAGGCAAGAAAGTCAGTTATACTCCGTGCCATGTCAGCTGGTGAAATGACACAGACCGATGTCTCCACCGGCCTGAGAATATAAGTTTGACCATGCATAGAACGCAAATGCTAATGAAAGAATGTATGAGCCCAACACCCTAAGACACGATCACAGTACAAGAAACACGTACAGGGCTCATCACTTGGTATACTTGAACTTAATCTATCCACTGTTACATCTGCGAGAGAGCCCAGCTCAAGTGTCTCCGTTGACGGTTCGATTTTCTAAACAAGACGTGAATGACTCGCTTAAATATCATCAATAACGATACGAACCAATATGACGATCCGATTATCATCTCGCGACCCAAGCCCCTTCACAGCATCCTCGGCTTGCGGGGACCAAGAAAGTCCTACGCGATGACCAATGTGGTTCTTTCTCGCGTTGCTTCCTTCATAGCTATTTCCAGCTTCTCGTTCGGCTGCCTTGATATCTGCTAATTCCTGTTCCCGCGCGCTGAGAGGTTTTGGTGCAGCCTGGTGTCTCTTGTGGGCCTCGTAGGCTTCAGGCGTCACGTCCGCCTTGGATGTCGCAAACAGACTGCCCGTGAAAATAGTCGAGCCCAACGACTTAGTCAGGGAACTACGCGTTGAAGCATACAATGTCTGGATTGATCAGGCGCATGCAACAGGCCGACATCGACAGAATGCACACCTTATCCCGGACTTTAGCAGAATCCGGCACGTAACTGATCGCAAGCCATTCTGAAGAAGGCTCGTCGAGACGCGCAAGGATATAGCATGGTTCCTTGTCTTCGAGATATTCTTGAAGTTGTACCAAGTCCTCGCTTAAGGATTCGGCGACTGGTAGGGAGGCCACCGGAACGAGAGACTCTGTTCGATGGTAATGAGATCACTACAGATGGTAACAAGTAAACTAGTAGAGACCGTCCCGAATGATGACTTTGAGGAACCGGATACTCTTTGTCTCGATAGCGTCGGAGAATGCTTTTGTTAGCTCGGGGGAGACGCCTATGCCAGAGGTAGCGGCCATCACAGGGATACGTGGTGGTAGTACAACTAACTTGAAGTAGGCGTAACTTAGACAGTGAACTGAATCCAGCTATGGCTTGAAGTGGGCTTGTGCTTCTATGTTTGATCAAGAATCCAAGTTCTTCAATTAGGTAGTACTGCGGCTAGCTGCGGTCAAGTTGTCACGTCAAGGTTCTCATCGGCAGGCTTGCAATGGGGCAAGTCTATAAAAGATGTTGGTTTGTCACTGGTCAGTGAATGAGACGCAAGAAAACACGTGACCCCATTTCACCAGATACGAGAGATCGGCACTACTCAGTCGTGGAGATCATCCTGACCATACATAATGATCATACGAGAAAATTTGCTATGTCAGTACTACCCGAACCGCCCAAGAAGTGGGTTCACGAGTCGGCTCTTCGCTTCCTCGCCAAGCTACATCCCAAACTTACCCCCCTTGAAGCCAGGAGCAACACTGTCTCGAACCCCAGCTACAGCTTCAGCCTGCACATATTTATTTGCTTCACCTGGATGCATAAGCGACACAGGCAATCAAACAGGAATACTGTAACTGACGCCGATGGGAAGAATGGGACGACTTCGCCGCGTGGGAAACTGTAACATCGTCCCTTGTGCCACTCCATCTTGTATGATCGACCCTCGAGGATCCGATCACTCAGTGCATTACTATAGAGCGTTCAGGTACCTAGTCCATTGACTACTGGCACTAGTACCTTCATCTTCCTCTCTGAACGCTTAGATTGCACCCCAAAGCTGCCATCCAGTATTAGTTCAGCGAAATATTTTACCGCCATTTCCCTACCCTCATCACTGCATCGCTACTACTAGTAGTTTGCCCAATACCTCCCGCTCCCACCAGCGTCACAGGAAATCATCCATGCTGCACCTTCTCCTGAAGATACTTCTCGTATGTCTTCAGGATAAGGTGCACCCTACGAGAAGTACAGGGGAGCACCCTCGCTCGTTCTCCCGTGAAGACTTTTTCCCAGTGCATTCCTTTCAATGAGGAACGGGAGAAATGCGGATAGCGGAAGCGAGTGGGTATGACATCAGTGTGAGGTTTCCAATTCTCCCTAAAAGTTCGCGTATCGCCGAGAGCAAGCAAGAATGCTTGCATGAACGGACGAGTCGGAACGTTGACTGCATTCACATATGGGAGTTTGTATCCTGCAGGCGTACCGCTCCGAGTTGCGTTGCTTCGCTGTCAAGCTCACCCCATGATCACCACTATCAAATACTTATCTTTCTCTCCAGCGCACATCTACTACATGTATCTTTGAGGTATATATACTAGTCGACGTGCAAACATCACAAGTGGTTTGTCTTCGTCGTCCAGCTGAGACCTCTCAACCGCTCTGCTGAGCTACATGTCGATTTATTCTCTGAAACGCGAGTGCGCTGATCTCGTTTTTGACAACTGGTAAGTCACATACTTATACAACGCCACATTCCTTTCACCGCGCCAAAACTGACACACATCGCTCAGCATCCGCATGACTGAGCTGTGACATCACAGTCACAAATTCTTGCCACTTCAAAGTTCATAGATCCTTCTGCTGTGCTGTGTCTGGACGATTCTTCCACTAGTACCGTTCCCGACGGTCATGTTTGGCTTGTTCTTCTGCACGAAGAAGATTCGTCCTTCTATCTGCAAATCCCTTTGGATATCATCACTACGTTGTGTTTGAAGCCCCTCAAATATCTCCCCTTCCTTGGTTGGTGCATCCTCGGTGTTGAAGGCGTACTGGCTCTCACATAAGACGGTGATGGGATTGACACTGATGGTGATTTGGATGACCAAGGGACATACCATTATGTTGCGGATACAGCAGGTAAGTTTTC
>PVYJ01007389.1:2605-41473 GCA_002995095.1 Rhizopogon sp. AM-2018a | reverse complement strand
TCGGGCGTCTCTCTGTGTTCCCCCCTGTATTCGCAAATACCCCGCCGCAAAATCTTATCTGGAGTCAGCTTTTCGTATGTCCAACCTTATCAGGATGTGACGCCCCAATGGGGGCGCCCAGAATAATGCTAAGTGGCAGGGCCCAAAATTATCGGGTATAAGTACTCGCATCATCTACTGCTCCTATGAAAGACTCAAGCTACAGAATCTGTCCTCCCCACAACCCATCGCGAGAAGTCAAGTTCATCGTTCAAGTTGAGAATGAGCATCCCTCTATATGAGTAAGGCTACACTACACTTCCATACTATGAATTCAACTTTTAGGCACAGGTCAATGTTAGCAACTCTCCCATCAATGTCGTCCTTGCGGGTTGACGTTGACGAGCAATGCATAAACTCGAGCAATGATGGATGTGCGCTACAGCATCATAGCACCCTAGGGCACGCACTCAGAGGTCAAGATTTAACGAGATGAACTTTGCAATCCTTTCTTAAATTCCTCGATCGACACTTCGACAATGAGGGGGTTAACAGTGCAGACAAGGAGATCATCCGTATTTGCATTACAAGGATGCTTGCCAGCTGCCAGTTTGAAACTGCCACCATGGATGAGGGTGCATGGGATAGTAGCGCTCACCTCCAAGCAATATTCGGTGATGAGTCTCAGACCACACCGGTTGATTTCAATGAGATCAATGCCACCAATCTGTCATCGACAACCCTCTCTCTATTATCACAACCACTAGCATTCCAGCACTTGCAAAGCCAGCCTTCGGAAGAATATGATTATATTCACGAAGAATCCGTTGGAATCACCGGTACTTTGCCACAGGGGGCAGATTCAGATCCTCCTCAACTTTCTCCAGGTTCGCTATATTTATTTTTAGCCTTTCCTCTTTCTGCCGTTTATATAATATGATGTCAAGACTTACCGCTCTCCCACTCCGGTTCCGTCGGCTATGAACTCGGTACACAGCCCTTCCAGCCATTCATTGTTGAGTATGGCACGTGCTCTGATGGGCAGAGCTTTTCTGGCTCTTCAGCTAGTCGCCACCAAGAGCTGCGTCTCCCCATTGTGCATGGAGGGCAGGAAAAAGTCATATGTACGTGGCCAGGATGCTCAAGGGTTGTCAATGAGGACAATCACTCTCGACATGTGAATGAGGCTCATCTACGAAAGGTTAGGGATGTCTGCACTGGCTGTGGAAGGGGGTTCCCACGTATGTACATGAAGAAGAACCATATATGTCGTGGTCTCTCCAAACGTAGAAGTTCCTAGATCGATGAAGCTTACATAGGTTATTCATTACTTGTATATCCCCTTCCCATGCTACCATTTCACTTTCGACAATATATCGGGAACCGTTCTTGAGAAAAGGATTTACTTGAGGTTCCCAATGTGCGCGTTTACAAGACTTCCTAAGTTCTAACGCACCTTCTTCGACGTTGTTATAAAGATCATAAACACGGGCACGACTCGGAGTTCCAGGGGAATCTTATAAGAAAACATGACTAGAGTATGGCTGAGTGCTTGCGTCACTCACGGTTTTTGCCGTGAATTTTTTTCTTCTGCATCACGTGATCGCGTCATTTTCACCTGATTCCATGATTGCGACTGCGAAACGCCCGGCTTTGACGCGCATTGGGCCCTTGACACTAGTTTACAAGCGAAGCTAGTCACGAACACACCTCGACGCGACTGGAACGCGCCCGTCAAGGTTGGAATGTTAAGTCCGGAACGATGACACTTAGTAACTCTCCCATCGATGTCTTCATTTGAGACCATGGCACCGCTATTCAAATTAGTTCCGGGATAGACTAAATCCATCTTCCGTTAGACTCCTTATTTCCTCCTGGTTCCTAGATAATGACGTCCTCAGGTAGTATATATGTACTCCTCCAATCCTTCCTCCATTTCTCACTGAACCCACAATGTCTGCTGTGTAACCCATGCTTCACGTTCGCTTCCTCGCAACGCCTTTCAAGAGGACCGCATGCTAAGGTCCAGATAAAAAGTGCTCAAGGCAATTTTACTCTGCCGCGAATGTGCAATTATTAACTTGTGAATACCGAGCTTCGCAAAGCCTCGTCTGATGCACATTTCCAAGCTGGGGGTGTACACCTTGTTCACGCGGCGTGTATGTGGGAGAGGGGGCAGTTTATCAGTGCAGTCCAAGCATAGGGACGCGATGGGTCCTTGATCGCCGCTCCATCTGAGCTGCAGTGATTGCTCTGTCCTCGAAACAGATATTTCTCGGCGCCTGTTTGGGTGTTTCCGAGCACATTGATAGCATCATGACCGGTTGAACGATGGGAACATCGCGCTATTAATGTTAAAGCAGTGCAGGTCCAGCCAAATGATCGCCGACATTACTACCACGTTAAGAGACCGTGTGGCGGGATTCACTTTATGCCTGTCACTTTTTGCGTATCAGGCTTCATCACGCCTTGTTATTTACTGCCTTTGCTCAAGGTCCGTCGTACAAGCGCAGGATGCCGCGAGTTGGAGCATCTCCCTCTAAATACGCATCCTCTGTACATCACGCAACCCACCATTCCCAGTTCGGCATATTTTATCTCCTCCATCATGATCTCCTACATATGAGTGGCCAATTTATGTAAAGAGAATACAATCCTGTCGCTGACGACGTCACACTACATGGTGGGTGTGATACCACCGAAGACGACTAAAGTGTGTTGTTGTAGGGAGTACAGACATGGAGAATTGATGTAGATATACTCACCCCGGATTGATATTGTGTACTTGGATATGGTTCTGTGGAAGCAAGTACTCCAGTCTCTCACACAAGAAAGCGGACCACCAAAATATTCAATATGGTACTTGACCTATAGGCTTATAGGAGTATCCGAACCGAAGCATAAGTTTACAACAGGATGGTCTGATGGAATTCTTTCACATTCTGACAACTGCTGAGTGTGTAGAGATCAAGCACTGCGCTGTACCTTGATACGGTTAGGATGATTGGTACGGGGTGGCATGTGTATTAACCCGCGTCAGTCACCAGCGATTCCGAACTAATGTAACATCACGGGAAAATAGAACATACCGGAATGCCGCGACACAACCGTTGGGTCATGATCTGGGCTACTTATTAAGACCTGAACTCGTCTGGCTGAGCACTCGTTACGCTGGTGAACCGTGCTGGGGCTGGCGAGCGTCCTTATATCTAGATGCTGTGTATTACCATCTACCTTCAAGTTGGAGCCTTACCCAGTTCTCAGCTTGTTTTGTACGCCGGACAAACAGCATCCGCAAAGACTTGATCGAAGTAACTAGTACCGCGTCATTCCGCAGAGGGCAACGTGCGTCTATAAAAATTCAGCTTGAACCTAAAGAAGAGGAAGTCACCGATTGACAGCTTCGGGTCGGCAACTCGGCGTTACTTCATTATCCCGATGTCAATATCACACGTACTCCGGGGTGAATTCCGAGATCCTAAGAAAGGACAATGGCGGAGTGAAGTAAGTGTCCTCATATGATTCATTGCTCATCTGACATTATAAAAGCTAGTGGGTACATTCTTGCATCCACAATTCGATTCTATCCGCCCAACAACTGCCAGTGCGTACATCCTTCTCTCCGTTGAGAGAAGTCAAATTCAGTGTTCAGGTCGAGACTGAACATCCATCTACACGAGTGAGTTGGTTAAATTACACTTTGTAGACTGAACACATACCATGGATTCGATTAGTAGGCACAGATCGACGCTGGCGGCTCTTCCTTTGATGTCATCTTCACAACTTGGCGTTGTCGAGCAAGGTATAGGCTCGACTAATGATGAACACTTTTATTTAGAATACGCACCCGTAGATCAAGGTTCAACAAGGTCAACCCTGCAATCATTCCTTGGATTCCTTGACCAACATTACCACCACGACGGGGTAAACGGTGTATACAAGGAGATCATCCGCAATTGCATTGCAGAGATGCTTGCTAGTGGCCAGCCAGAAGCCTCCCGCTACAGTGATGAGCCTCATTCCATCGCTTTCGACGAGCTCAATGCTGTCCATCTATCGTCGACAACCCTCTCCCTGTCGCACACCCTAGCATTCCAGCACCCACAAGGCCAGATTTTGAACCAAGATTACGAACCCCTTTCCACAGCATCTGTCACTACCCTGCGAGAAGGGGACCGCCAACTTTCTCCAGGTTTGCTATATTTATTCTTAGCTTTCCCCTTGATACGCTTACCATATGCGACGACTAGATTTATTGCTCTCTCACACCTCCAGTCCCGTTAATGATGAACTCATTACACGCTCGATCGAGTCATTCGTATCTGAGTATAAGGGAGAGACCCTTTCTGGCTCTTCAGCCAGTCGTCACCAACAACTGCGTCTCCCTGTTCTGCAAGACGGCCAGGACAAAGTGAGGTGTACATGGCCGGGATGTTGGAGGATTGTCAAGAAGGATAACCACGTTCGACATGTGGACGAGACTCATCTGCGGAAGGTTAGGGATGTCTGCACAGGCTGTGGAAGAATGTTCTCGCGCATGTATATGAAGACGAACCACATCTGTCATGGCCCACTATCTAAACACAAAAGTTCCTAGACCGATGAAACTTACCATAGATTATCCATCGCTTGAATGTCCCCTCTCACATATATCTGCGCCTCCATAACGCGTGTTCGCAAAATCCGAGTGGATAGATCTCTTTGAGGGACGACGCCGATGTTCATGGACGGAAAAGGCCCGATGGTCTTTAGAGCGGGGTGGAGAAGGGGAGCCACAGCGTGCACAGTTATGATTGTTTGAAGTTGAAACCGAACGGGGAAGGCGACGCATACCAGTACAAATTTGGATATGGTCGTTTTTTTCGTAGCGCAGTACGCTCTCGTCGATACTGAACCCGATTTTACCAGAATTGATTGTGGAACGTTCAGTGGTTTGCCACATAGGAGTTCCGATGGATAGCATCTCACTGAGAGGAGGGCGCATGAAACGTTGAAGCGGGAATTGACCATCACCTGAGCAAGCAGAGACAAATACGACACACCGTGACTGGCAGTGTCGTGGTTAACACGATACTCGAGCCAGCAACAAATTAGTTCACGACGGCTTTAGACATCGACAGCGATATTATAAGTTGTTCAGCAACGGGGACAATACATCATGCAAATGCACCTGAAATCCTAATACAAACTTTCCTTCGATTGGTCTGTCTAGCTTGTGTCTGGCGGAGGTTAACCCCCTTATATTTAGCAGCATTGTCATGAGACTTTCTGTCAATGCGGCGGCACCGAGTTTTGGAATGTCACTGCTAGTCATGTTCGCCAGCTCAAAAGCACGGGTTGCGGTACGAACCACTATCGTAGGCTCATCTCCCAAACGCGGGTAAGAAAATATGCTCCCTCTATACGGACTCCCTACTCAACCTGAGCCATGGTCATACAGCCAAAATGACCAAAGCCTCCGCAAGATCCGCTCGGACAAAACGTATCTTTCCAATATCGAGTTTACCAGACAAGCCCCTCCTCCATATCTTTCAGGCTCTCATAAATGACATGTACTGCGCCGACGACGAACTGCGCCTTGATTGTCTCACTCTTACGAGTGTTTGCCGTCGATGGCGGTCACTCGTTCTCGGCACCCCTCGGTTCTGGACACGCCTGCATATGGTGGCCAGACCTCACGGACTTTCTAGTACCCTTCTCGAAGCACATGTGAAGAGATCTGCGAATGCGCTGGTTGATGTTATCATATATATTCCATGCCCTCCCAACTCGCGGCGTGTCGCTCCGATGACTAGACCTCAAAACTTTCCTAGAACCAAGGCATGTCTTAAAGTGCTGCAGGACTGCAGTTATCGATGGAAGAGCCTCCGAGTCAGGTTTATCAGGCATGAGACCGACTACATCATGACAGACCTCTTCAACTTGGTTTTGTCAAAACTTTCTCTATCTCATGCGCCTGCATTGCATAATATAGAGATAATCTGTCCTAGTAATCTTGGATGGGTCACTTTTGTGGCGACGTCCTTTCAGTTACTGTCGAGCCCTTCGCTGAGAAGTTTAACATTGGAGGGATGTGACTCGAAAATATTGCCTCGGCACTTCGATGCATCATCTTTGACGCATCTTAGCCTCAACTTCATTATGGAATATGACGACATTCGAAACAGCCATGTCGCGTTTCGTAACCTCCTGTTATCTGCACGAAATGTCGTGTCTCTCGAGGTTCACCAACGGGTCTTTCGTGTGGAGCACGCAGAGACGAGTGGTGAACTGGGGCCCGTCACGCTCCCCATTCTCCGTACCCTCAGCATTTTCATGAATACGCAGAAGACAGCCTATTTGAGTGGCATCCTTGGAATTATTACCGCTCCGAACCTACTTCACTTTGCAGTCTACAGTGACTCACTCGTACGGAAGGAAAATAGTTCCTTCGATTTCTCCTCCTTCCTCCTGCAAGACCAGACACCGAAATTCCCGACCGTGCGCAAGCTGACGATGAAGAACGTGCTCCAGTCGATGCATGGTCCCGGGAAGAACATACACTCTATCTTTACCGCGTTTCCTCATGTAGCGGATGTGGTGCTTGACCAAGATATTCGAGAGGTTGCTGATTACCTCGCACTGGAATCATACAACCAGAACATGCCGCCGCCATGGTCGTGTCTGCGGCAGCTGACGATCGAGATGCCCTCCATGTCGAAGTTTCACTACCTACAGCAGCTCCTAGAGTGGTTGCGTCTTCGGCGCGCGAGTAGGTTGTCGCTTCCTGCAGTTGTCATTCGCTACGATCTTCAAGGACCTGGAGTGAATGATTCAAGGGATTTCATAGCGATTAGGAGAATTGTGAATGATGCAACGGGGTACCACGCGTCTGAGACGAAGGAGGTGGTGAAGCAGCTTGGCAAACTTGACGCGTTGGTGGATCTGAGGGTCACTGATGAATGGTTTCCCTGTTAAAAGTTACATACCAGAAAATCTGAGGTGCCACATCAATATCAATGTACGCCGTTTCTTTATCTGCACTTGGTGAACGACTGTGAACTGGAACTTATCAGTTTCTTCTAGTATGGGCACTCTACGGCGATCCACGTCCAGCTGATCTGTGGAGCTGATCTGCATGGCCAGTCTAGGGCTTGTGGGAGCAAAGTGTAATTTAGCAGCTGCGGAATCTTATTCAAAACCACGATTCCCCACGATGTCCTCTCATTCTTAATTATATAATTATATTATTGATCCCAGTTCAGCGCCAAAGAAATCTTAATGATCATGAAACACGAGAGACGGAAGATCAAAATGGAAGTAAGATCTCACATTGTAATTTTTGGATCCACTGTTGACGAGTCTTCCACAGTGCATCATGATAGTGTAGCAAGTCTCCAGTTGCAGCTTTTGGTGACATGAGCCTATGATTCTACCTTGTCACCAGCTTGGATGTTCGGCTCTGAGTCAGGACCGTCGTCCACTATTAAAGGAATGATATCAACTCCGAATCGAGTCACTATGTAGACGCCCTAAGTAGTCCCGCAACACATGAGCGCGTGCTGGTTTGCACAGCCTGACGGTGCCTTTAAAGCTTAGCGAGACAGCAGGACTCCTCCGCAGCCCTCTCAATGCTTATGCTTATGCGTCCACAGTCCCTTCTGGCAGCTTTGAGCCTTGGATCAGCAGCTTTCGCATCAATACCTCACCAGTTTCCTGTCAATGATACTGCTGTAGAATCCAGCGTTCGACCTCTGGATGTTACCAATTTGAACGCTGACAATACATCTTCATATTCTAATCTCAGTTCCGACGTTGAGCAGTGGAATTTTGACGAAGGTCCTCCCGAGAACGCGACGGGCAACTTGGTTTTCGATACTGCCCAGTCATTGCTGCAACACTGGCCAAATACGCGGTATCGTAATGGTACGTTTTCCACCAGTTGCTGGCGCTACAGGAATATTTCACACTTTCATAGGACATAACATAGTGCCAGGGGTGATTCCAATCGGTACTTTGCTTTATCACGGTACCGGTCTCGACAAAATACCTACTAAGCCTGATTGGGTTGCTATGGACCCAGAGCATTCTATTATTTTCTGTCGTGGAGTGGACGGGGGTGGCTGGCACCTCACGCTGGCAGCAACGCGACCTCTCAAAGTGTTGTACTTTGATGGAAGCAGTGCTGCCAAGGTACCGGAGGGTACAATGGATGTACAGGATATAATTTCCTGGGGAGAACCGAAACCAGATTTGTTCCACAGCGAAAGAGAGCGGATTGAAGATCTATGTACATGGGGCAAGGAATTCGGAATCGACGGTTTCGTGAGGTTAGCCATTGACTCATTAATATTAATGCCGTGTGCATGTACTAAGCTCTCATATTTCTAGGATGGAAATGGACTTGTGCGCATACTTCCAATCTTGCGTTGATTTTCTCTGATAACCCAGTAGTGAAGTTATGTTATGTGATTTTACAGCCGGCGTCAAGGTCGTATCGTTCCTGAATATCGTCACATTTGGGCGCGGGAAAGTGCCTAGGTACCCTGGGCCTCAATTTCTTCTACCTGGTGTTGGTCAGTATTTTGTTCCCCGTGTCCTAATACGACTGACGTAGTAACATCTTCCTGAGTACAGGGATTAGCCAATTTGAAGTCATGCATGCTGGCTCATGGCATAATCGCTACCCGGGAGATTCACGCATTGTACTCGACCTAACTGGTCTTATCTCAATGTACGACACTACACTGGCACCTTCCCTCGTGGCGGTTCGTGCAGGTCTTGAACGGTGCGACCACCGCGTCCTCGGAATATCATCCGAGGACATATCGCGGGTCATGAGAATACTTACTGAGGTAGTCAGTCGACCAGACCCTGTGGGCAGCGGTATCGACTGGAAGACTTTGATCAACGTCATTGTCGATCGATACGCGAATCGACTCGAGTTGATGCAGCATCTCCTCAACTTTACCTCGTCAGACTCTGAAGAACTCCTCGAACGAGCGATGTTGGTGCAATCCCAACTCCGGGTTATGCTTACGCCGTATTTATTATATTCTGTCGCCCCCAACTCAAACGCTTCGGGTGTAAATGCATTGCAGTGGGCATACCCAATTTTCAAGCAATGTGCCACAACACACACACCCGATTTAATAGCCCACATACACTTAATGACGGCTTCGGAACACCTGCTGCTGAAGGCCGTCGAGGAAATAACGAAAGAAATCTGCCGTGTCACCACGAAAATGTGGGCTACTGGTGTGATGAGCGGGCTCGACGACCTCTTTGAGGTGGAACCTAATACGGAGCCTGACATCATTCAAGTATTCGATGGATGGAGAGATGACACTCAGAAATTGATGTCCTGGTTAGACTGGAGTGTATGGATCAAGTGCCGACCTGCCTGTGGCCCAGAGGTAGGAGAAAGCATGTCTTCGATCGAGTCAACCTGGCTAAACATCGTCCACTTTCAGGAAATGTGCTACCTCCCTACTTGGCCTGTCAATGCCCCCCGTATGGAACGTGGACCTCCGCGAAACCCACGGGGTCCCATGGATGCTCTTCAACCGATGTGTCCTGCTATTTCTATACCACCCGAGAGTATAGCTATCGCGGCTATGTTTCCACCCCTTTGGTTGTCGACGAAAGAGGATTGGAGGAAGCCTCAACCGAAGTGCATTAGGCGCATTCAGCCGTACGGGTTTTGACATTAAGATTGAACGCCCACTGCATTTTTGTGTACGTGTATGTGCGTCTTGACTGGCCTTTTTACATTCCTTCACTAGAGGGTACTATTGCAGTTGTGCGGTGGAAGTGATGTAACACTTTCAAAGTTTCAATGAATCTATCTTACGACCTTAATAGTATTAACATTAGGTGGTGGTGATTGTGAATCTTCTACTCTACTTCCGCCTGGAAGGTGAGATAGTACATAGTCGTAGTAGATCAGCGCTGAAAACTCAGAGTGAAGGCCAGGGTACTTAGAAATTCGAATCATCCAAGGACCAAGACGCTGACTGTTACGGCAGTAATGGTAATGCACGTGACTGACAGTGTCACGTTTCCCTTCCTAGACATTCAAGTTGATGAAGACAATTCATTCTTTTTCCAGCGATTCCCTGTCAAAATGCGTCACAGGCCTGGTCACGATACTCAGATCTGGGAAGAACTCTGCCCAACTCTGAGCTTCGCATCCTAGTGCCTACCATGTTGTCACCGTGACATTCCTCCATATGCTGCCACCTCCTCCCACTACAATCTGCTGTGTATCCACAACCGTCGCACATATCATCACACTTCCAGGGCCCATGGCTTTGTTTTCCTCCTTTTACTAACAGTACTATGTCGCCTACCTGCAACTGCCTTACACTTCGTCCGGGATAACCACTTGATATTCGCCATCTCGTTGTAACATGGCAGCTGCACCTTCTTTTACCATCTCTAACATTCTGCGGCCCACCACCTCACACGGGGGGGGATACGGTTCTTGACAAAACTATATTTAACTATCGGCAAGCGACTCAAGGCCATACTTCCTCCATGGACGGGTGACCAATGGCTGTTAATTCGCCTACTGTGCAGAGTTCCTGAGAGCGAGTCAGTGAAGGAGTCCCAGGAGGTGAGCAGATCCGAGTCTTTGGTCATGTTATGCTTCATGCCGATTGTCATACACACTGCGAATAGGGTTCCTTTTTACCTCACACATATAACGTCTACTGTATGCTTTTACCCCATAGGAGAACACATTCGCGTCCATTCCGTGCAAAGTTTGTCCTGTGGATTCTTTGATGGTGTCAGTCTTTACTTTGAATCAACTAATAATGCATGACTGAGCACGTTTCCAGTTCGGAACGACTTGTTTGCCCAGTAGCTCCAACCAAACTGTATATGGTAGTTCACAGCGTGATCCTGTATCAAGGGCCTCACCATCATCTCTCGTTCCGCAGGCAGTCGCAGCAAACACTGCCTGAAGAGACACATTCATGCTACTCGAATGCGGTCACGCCGCTCATGCGGGGTGGGTCTTCTTATAATGCCTTCGTACCGGAACGCAGAAAGCTTAATGACATCAGGGACCGAAGTTCCCGTCCGTATGCAAGCTGACGATGAAGAACGGAAGAACATACGTTCTATTTACTTTTTTCCTCGTGTTACAGATATAGTGCTTGCCCGCGATGTTCGGGAGATCGCTGATTGCCTCACCGCGACACTGGAATCGTACGACAGGAAGCGCTACCGCCATGAACATGTCTGCGGCAGTAGTTGGTGATCAAAATGCCGCTGATGACGAAGTTCCACTATGTCCAGCAGCTTCTAGAGTGCCCGCATCTCTGGCGCGCAAGGAGGTTACTTCTACCCGTGTGGTCATTCACTACAGGCTTCAACTTCACCTGGAGTGAATGGCGAGGGACATGATGACGCGCTTGGAAAAATTTGCACGTTGGCGGACCCGAGGGTCACTGAGTGAACTGTTCATCGATGCATACCCACACAGTGATACATCTTACTTTGCATCTATGTGCACTGCACACAACGTCTTCGGGATAAACCAGTAGATCATGACAGTATCCCCCCAGGTCCGAGGTAAGTTTTGTAATGTTTTCAACCCACCTCCCTTAGCTCATCCATTGAAAGTGATTCCTCGGGACGTATGCGTTCTCTCGTCATATTATTCACCCTACATATCTCAATGACAGCAGGACGAATGATTTCAACTCGACTCATTAGACGTCCTAGATAGTGCCAACTGGCAGCAGATGTTGCGTCAGCGAGGGCCCGCTGGCGCAGCCTGATTCAGAATTTCAGAAAGTATCTTCATAATTTAGGCACGACAGCACCGGAATCCTCCAACAGTCCTCACAATGCCCACATTGTGACTTGTGGCAGTTGGGTCTGGGGCTAGCGGCTGGAGGAGCCACTATTCGCCCCGTGGAGGTCATCAATAATACGAACTGGTTACTCCCCGATAACTCCCTGTGTCACGGGATGATGAGGCGGCCCTTCATATGATAGGTAGTACGACGGAACTAACTAAAGAATGACTGATTCCCGCAACGCAGCCTTTAAGATGGATCAACTGATATGTGGATAGGGCTGTCAACCAGTGTCCAGGAGCGAAATGAACGAAAAGGATATATGGGCGACTGTTTAGCAGTATGATTAAAACCATCTGGATAGCGCGACTCTCGGCGGGATTGTAGGCTACCTCCAGCACTGGTCCTTCGCATATGCACACAACAAGCTTGTCAATCTGCAAATATTCAAGAAGTCACTTAAGCAATCATGAAGTGCGAAAGTTTTGGTCGAGTGGTGTCGTTTCTGATTGATAGTTTCCTGCGCAAAGCTGAATTTTGATTATATCCCGATGCCCGTCGTGGAGCACAGGAGGGCGACAGTCAGCTTCCAATATAGCTCTCCAAGGAGTCTTAGAACCATACATGTCATCGTCTAGAAAGTACCTCCGCATCATGTCCGAGGCTCCGAGCAACCTGGATTCTGGAAAGGTCGCATGTTCTGGCTGTGCTGCGTCTTGCGAGAGTGTCATGCATAATAGTATGGTTTGATCATTAAAAGATGCGCTCTGACGAATGCAATCGTTTGATCGCCCAAGGAAATATAGTCTTCCGGGCCGTAGTTACTAGACCATTAGAAGGAAGACAGTCGTTCCTAAAGGAAATCGGACGTCCAAAGATACCACTGACATATCTGTACTAGGTCAGCAGCTCTCAGATACTAACGTTCAAGAATCGGTCGTCCAATTCGATATTTCAAGTCGGTCATCATGTCTGCCGTACAGTCAAGGTTGTCAAGTTCTGTTCCCCGGTTGGCAGCTGGAACAAGAAATGCTGACTTGCAGAATTCCAGACTGTTGTTATTGTATTGGTGAGAGGGAGGCTGTGAAAGAGGGGCAAGGGCAACGCCGCTAGGCAGGGAAGAAACCCAGGTACCTCCGGTGTTGGCTTTGCAGTGTATTATATTACTCTTCAATATGCGTTTAGTAATAATTACCCCGCTTGATAAACGACATGATGATGATGATGGGCCAGCCAATCCACAAAACACGAAGTCACTTACTAAGGTGGCTCTTAAGGCTAATATTATTGTCGTTTGCACATCTGCAACGCTGTGGTAGCGGTGGTGCAGTACTAGTAGGTTCTAGACTCCAGCAGTGCTGCCCTAGTACCTACATACAACATACATACTGGCACCCATATATGCCAGAACACGCTGAAAGGGTTGTAGGCGAAAGCAGCACTGTTATAACATATGTGAGATACAACGTGATTCATCATTCATTGTGTTGCCCGAGCAACCAAATCTGACGAGTCTGGTGCGAAAATCGATGCCAAAAAGATATTTGGTGTTGCCAAAGCCGGGAGTCGGACTCCCACTAGAATTTCACCTGGCTGAACAGGACTTCAAACGTCGAAAGCCAGAGTAGTGGCGTCGTAGCGGCGGGGAATCAACCATGGCGAGGTGATAATAATATGTAACACAGAGGTAAGGTGGAGCGGAATCAAGTTCGCTGGCTGAAGCAAGATGAATCTTGACGATCCGACCATCAAATCACGTCACTGAAAGTGTCTTTGAACCCAGGAACTATCACGCCGCCTCTATAACGCTGTGCGCTTGTCGACGCTCAAGGGGTGACATCGCATAGGCCCGCCAACCCAAACCCTACCATCCCCTGTTATCCGTCCGAAATTCGTCGGCCCCCAAAGATTTCGTCACATGAAGGTACGAAGCAATTACCGTTAAAAATGCGCGCACAGCCATTCAACGACCCCAATCACCAGTGTCAGTAAATAATTTAGCGGTGCTATTAAGTATTCTATGGAGTGAGTGGTAAATTGTGGTGAAGTCCGATTATACGTAGCCGTAGACACATGATGGATCGGTTTTTCAAGCCACAGGCTCCCATACCACTCGACTTGTCCGTGGTAGAATAAGCCGCGAAAATTTGGATAGTACGGAATACTTGCGAGTGAACACTGTGACAGCCATCCCAGCAATTCGTATGAGCTGCTGCTCAGACTGAGCTGGAAACTCGCTAACGCGACACTGCGCTGGATCCTGTTTGATTCTGCATTGTATTAAGGGCTTTAAGATTCAGAAGTCACCTTGGATGAAAGCAGGGCCACAACCCAACACTTTCGGATCTCTGCTCACGATGGATTTTGACCATGCTCGACGCTTGATAAATACTTTTCAGTTTGCTCAATTTCCGAGCGGAACAAGTTTTGAAGATATGTTCAAGTTGTACTGTAGGTTGAAAACGCCTTACTGAATTTCAGTACTACATAGGGGCTATTCCTTGGCAATATAACACGACCTTTACCTTTCAACAAGAACTACCTGTGTGATAATTGTCGACTCGGAAACCCTCCGTGTTTGCTGACCCGTTGTCAACTTCAAGTCTTCAGTTGGTGATTATATGATACAGCAGATGGCGTGGCGTCTGATGCACGTTAAATGACTATCCAGAGGACCAGAACGCAGCGGCAGCGTTTGAAGATGTTTCGATGACCTCGCCCCCATCTGCGCAGGGCAGAACCCATCTGGGCTATCTCATGTGTCGTCTGTTGGTACCCCCACATATTCCACCCACTCGAGCTCAACTTAGCACATTGGACAGTGCTATAGATCAGTAGAATATGGTACAATGCTTGGTGGGGCTGCTTTTATATTAAAGCGCGTAGATAATACATGTGACGATGCTCGATTATCTAGCCTCGATAAGTATTCCAATGAAATGCAATAAAAAAATTTAATTTACAACTCTTCAGATGAAAGCGTCAGCGTCATTGTATTACAGTCAATCAAATCTCCATGAGTCAAGACGTACCTTATCACCCTTGCTGCTTCGACGCTCGAAAGAATTGAATGCAGGGTTGGCTTTGGAATGGGAATAGATTGAGTAGCTTGGTGGGGGTATGAAGGCCAAGCTGGGTATTGTAGTCGCAGTGTGCGCTGAAGGGTAGCACTAATATACGGCGGACATTTGATGCACTGGACAAAAACTGCCTTGCGATATGCTCTTGTGGCATTCCGACTTGTTTCTCGATGACGTTGATGCAGCAGCAGCAGTACAGTCTCCTTGATGATGGTGCTGAGCTTGATGTTGTTGGTGTCACGGTTGAAGGATATATGAAGCAGTGGACGGAGAGTTGGGGACTTGAACTTCTGAGCCACACCGTGACGATAACCACTGAGCTCAGCAGCGAGGATAATGTTGAACTCATCAGTTCATTGAAGGCTTCAAGCCGCAATCGAGTTCCTCGGGGTCTTGCATACCTTGAAGGAGAAAAGTAACTTGAAACCGAGCTGCCCGGACTTCAGAGTCAAGTTACGCAATTTTATGAAACCGAAAAAGTTCGGAAGAAGTAACAGGGCTTTGAAATTCAAATCGACACTTCACTTTTGTACGACCCCACGATCATATCATTGGAGATATATGAGAGCCAATTTATCGTCTGCATGAACACAATACCAATTGAAGCGCCCTGCTGGCGGACAGGTTCTGACAGGTCTGACCTGGTCTAACGGAGTATACACAATCGCCGCTCTGATCCGCCATAGGCTAACTAATGAGATCGCTGACCTAGCCAAGACCGGCCAGCATGAACAGACACTATAGCAATCATACTTCGCCACGCTCACTCCGTATGTTCCGAACGCATATAAGTTTGGGCGATGCGTAATTGAAATGCAATCCACAATTGACATATCTCACCTCCTGCAATGCGTATTCACTCCGCATTGCTCTTCAGCCTCGTCGCTGTTTCAGCGACAGTAGCGCAGAAGCTAGGGAAGCGCACCAAAGATGCGCAAGTACTCATCCTCGGAGGCGGGATGGCCGGCACGATTGCAGCACGGACGCTCCATGAAAAGGGCATCGAGGACTTCATAATCCTCGAGGGGAAGACCGAATTGGGAGGGCGGATACTGAGCGACTCGTTTGGTGCCACTGGGAAGAACTTCACCGTGGAGATGGGACCAAGTTGGATCCATGGCACGCAGACCGGGAACGGGACTGCGAATCCAGTTTATTCGCTCGCGCTGAAGCATAATTTGTCGATGGCGAATAATGATTGGTATGGGAATATAAGTAAGTGGCTTATTTTAGGAAGTTTTGATTGAGGCTGATGTGGGTTATTGAAGCAACTTATGACTACACCGGGGCCAACAACTATCTATCTGTATTCCACAATGCCGTCAGCGTGTACAAAAACGCGACCGTCCTAGCTGGGAAGAGGGTAGACAAGAAACTCATTGATATGAGTCTGCAATCTGGTTACATGATGTTGAACTCAACTGCCAAAACACCCCAGCAAGCGGCGAGCGAATACTATCAGGCAGACTGGGTAACTGAGCGCGCTTTATAAGTCTATGCTGCCTAAATCGCTGAAATATCCCACAGCAATGCAAGTGCATATAACAATGTCGCGTTAAACATATACTAACTCTCGAGACGTTCTTCTCAGATGGCGAGGTATGTTAAACACAAGACTTTGGGAGGTCATTCATTAATATCTGCGCTCAGACTCCTGCACAAACATCATTGATCGCATCCTCATGGGTCTGAGCACTCCGCAGAATTACAAAAGCACCATGCTAACAATCTCACAGCGCCACAACTTCACCTACGACACCGACGTGGGTGGCTTCTCTCTCAACAATTCGATGTCCATCGACCCGCGCGGCTTCAAAGTTATTGTTCAAGCCGAAGCACTGGAATTCCTACAGCCTCAACAGCTCCTCCTCAACCATACTGTCGCCAAGATCGAGTACGACTTGGATGGAGTCACCGTGACCATCACAAACGGCACGGTCCTCACCGCGGATTATGTGCTGTGCACGTTCAGCGTCGGTGTGCTGCAAAATACCGATGTTGTATTCGAGCCGAAGCTTCCGGACTGGAAAGTTGAGGCGATCAGCAGTATCGACATGGTAAAACGAGCGCCGAGTCTATATTTAGCTCTGATCGCTGATCCCGATGGCAGGCCACAGAAACGAAGATCTACCTGCAATTTCCAGAGAAATTTTGGTTCAAAACTCAGGTAGGCTTGCCAGGCTATGGATGTTGGTCATGTATTAATTTCTCTCAAGATGGCCCTCTACGCCGACAAAACGCGCGGAAGATACCCGGTTTGGCAAAGCCTCGACCAGGGTGGATTCTACCCTGGTTCCGGAATCATATTTGTCACTGTCACGGTACGTCTCTCCACACATCGCAACAGCCTGTAGTTTCACCCAGCTTGTAATAGGGCAGTGAATCAGTTCGCGTCAATTCCCTCAATGACACACAGGTACAAGCCGAAGTGATGGAGGTTCTCCAGGCGATGTACCCCAATACCACCATTCCCCAGCCAACAGCATTCCATCTCGCACGGTGGAACACCAACACGATCTATCGCGGTGCCTACTCGAACTGGCCTGCATCATTCGTGAACGGGCACGCGCAGAACTTGCGCGCGACCGTGGGTGACAGGGTGTGGTTTGCTGGAGAGGCGACGAGCTTGAAGTATTACGGTGAGTGAAAAAGGTTTTGGCGTGTGATCATCGATTGATCGAATGGGAACAGGATCGTTGCATGGTGCTTATTTCGAGGGAGAGGATGTTGCGACCCAGCTGGCGGAGTGTATACAGGAGGGTGACTGTGATCGCCCTGGTTATGTGGAGGACGTTATGAATGCCCGGCCATACACCACCTCGAACACCACCTCGGACTGAGCTTGTTCTACAAATATATTATGCGAGTGTTATGGCAGAGTCGTGATTGCCATCATCATTGGAGCTGATAATCTGTGTCGTTGATAATCAGATAGAATATATTAATATACTACAACTTCATAGAACCCTTTGAGGTGGTACTGCTGGTGTTGAGGGTCGTCCACCAGTCACTGTTAGTAGCCTTGACTGCAGTTTTCGTTTTCGTCTGTGATGTCCGCTTTATTATCGTAGAAAGTCCAGAACTGACGCCCTTCCTCCCTCCACCTGCTGGAGTAAGCTCGTCCAGTGTATCACTCTCTGAGTGTTTTCGTTTCTTTGATGCACCAGCCCCAGGTGGGGGCAACGGTCTGAATCCTTTCTCCCACTCTTTCCGGTGTAGTCGGAACACAGCCATCGTCGCTCTAGCATCTGTGACCTGCCCAAGGTTCGCAACAAAAATCAGTCAGGAGTGGGAAAGGGAACATAAGACTTACACTAGAATGCTCCCCTCCCTGGATAACGACACCAAGCTCTTGTTTCACGAGGTTGCGAAGAGCGGGGCGTTTAGCGGTTAATTTATGTTTTCCTGCCAAATGTTGGGTATCCCGAATGCAAGGGCCCGGATGGGATAGCAATAGAACCTGAAGAGAGTCAACGGCGAACTATGAACGGGTTTGACACGGGAACTAACCTTGAGATCATTGTGCACGGCGTGTCCCACTAGAATACGGTCTTTGGTCAATACTGCAACGCTTTTCTGCACTTCCTCAAATGGCTTTGCTATAGGTAGCGTCAACTCGATGACCACCGGGACCACCAAAGAGTAGACGATAACTACCTTTGACCATATCTGAGGGACGTATCCCACTCCACTGGGTCCGATAATCCACAACACGTTCCTTCTGCCTCACGATCTCATCCATCTGCACAGCGCCCCAGTAGTTAACAATACTAACACGCGCAAGCGAAGATTCTTCGCCGTCAATACCCACGCCGACCATCTCACAATCAATTGCAAGGTATTTTCCTGGGCTGGCGGATGGAATGAGGTTAACGATGGTTTTCATGTAAGTGTAAAAAAACGCACTCTACCTGGCTGGACGTATGCTCCAGCCGTCCGAAGATCATCTTCCGTAGTGTCGCAAGGGACTCGCCATTTTTAGTCTCTTGGGTGGTGAAATCGACGGCGAGTTCGGGGTCGATGTTAGAAGTGGATTGGGAGGGTTTTCCTCTTGGAAAAGTGAATGTAGATGTGTCTTGTGAGGGGGCGCTCAGCTGGGATCGGTCAAACTTTCGTCGTTTAAATGGTGGGCCGCCATCTCGCACTGGCATTTTGCCCTTTCGGAGCGTCTAGATCGTGGATTCAGAGGAAAGAAGTAAAGAAGACTTACTTTTGCCCGGTTTGCAGAACTTGCAGCAGTCTTAGCAGTCTTAACAGTAGATGCACTCATGCTAGTGATTGTTGGCAAGCTACTTCAGGGTCTGATATGGGCTTGACGGTGGTTCATAAGAATGTTGCTCGCTATCTCTGAAGCGTGTGACTTTGCCCACTGCGGCACTAAATCACGTCAGTCTGGCCATTGTATTTCTACTTAGACTTTCCGATATGACCTCTCTTTCTTGTTTCTATCGTCTTCCATAGCATTCAGACATGACTTACATCTCAACCGTGAATGACTTGGTCGCTGGCAGCGTTGCTGGTGCTGCCCAAGTCCTCGTAGGCCAACCACTTGATACCATCAAGACGCGTGCACAGATCGCTCCTAGTCAGTTAATCCCGTTCGTAATCAAAATGTTTATACTGACATGTAAACGACAGAGGGAATGTTTGTACGTGACTGTGCATGAATTCTGGGTAGTCATCTGACGAACGGCTTAGAAAGGGCCTATGGACATTCTCGCGCAAACCGTTCGAAAGGAGGGTTTCTTCGCCCTGTACAAAGGTTAATATTTACAATAATGGGTCGTATTCATTCAGACAGCTCACTCCGCTACAGGGATGACCAGCCCTCTCCTCGGAATAGCCGGGGTCAACTCCTTGCTGTTTGCTTCATATGTGTACTCTAAGCGCATCGTTTCACCGTTCCCACAGCTGTCTCTCAAGGAGATCGCCATCGCAGGTGGAATGGCTGGAGCTGCAAATGCTATTCTTGCTAGCCCAGGTTTGTTCCACCATGCACTTGAAGGTCCTAAATTTGAACACTTCGTCATTCAGTCGAGATGTTCAAAGTTCGCATGCAAGGCCAATATGGCGCTGCCACAGATAAGAGATTGAGAGATGTCGCAAGGGAGATGTGGAAAGACTGGGGATTTCGGAAAGGTGTCATGAGAGGCTATTGGGTACTCGCACACATCGCGTTTCTATAGGAAGTTTGGCTGACCAGTGTTCAGGTCACTGTTGCCAGAGAGATACCAGCATACGCAGGGTATGTCATCCTTCTATTTCTCGACCTGGAGTTCCAATACCGAGAGGTATCTAGGTTTTACACAGGTACCGACCTTGGCCAACGGATAACTACGTTGTCTGACTCCATTTAGCATTTGAATTCTCGAAGCGGAAGTTCCAAAGTGTTTACGGGGACCAATTACCCGTTTGGGCCCTCCTTACTAGCGGTTCGACTGGTGGAGTACGTCACATAACTAGATGGTTTATGATGTTCTCACCTTCTGCAGATTGCATACTGGCTATCCAGTTACCCGTTAGGCGAGTTACGGGCAGCACTTGAGTAGGATGTCACTTACTCTAGCTTTTCTGTAGATGTCATAAAGTCTCGCATTCAATTGCGCCAAGTTCCGCCGACTGGCAAGCCCTGGCAGTACATGAATAACGAGATAAGGATGATTATCTCCGAATCGGGAATGTAAGATTTGTCTACTGTTGTCATTCACATTGTTCTGATCAGCTGTTAGGACGGGGCTTTTCCGCGGTCTTTCACCATCATGTGAGTGAAACTGATTGTTTAATGTGCACATCGCGGGACTCATGATGATGGCTCATGTGCATCAGTGCTGAGAAGGTCTGGGTGTTCTTGTCTTCACACGTCTTGTGATGCTCACAACTTCACTAGCATACCCGCTGCAGCGAGCACATTTGCGGCATTTGAGTTAACCCGAGGTGAGCTGAAACTTCCCGATCGGAAAGCGCGGTACCTTACGTTCCTTAGAATTCCTTAAGGAGTCTACAGGAGCATGATATGGACATATACATGGAACGGATGTACAAGATGTGATAGAAATGCTACTAATACAATGATGCCTCGAATGCACGAATCTCTGCGTACGAATCAGGATATGGTATATCCCCTGTTGCGTGGCTTGCAGCTCTCTAGGCGGCCTCGACGACTTGATCGAAAACGACAGTAGCCGGTGACCTGTTTAACATATATATGGTTAATATCACAGACCAAAGGGGTGCGTCCCTCACCTTCGTTCGACCCCCTAAAAATGTTGTACACATCAATATCACATTACTAGGCTAACAATCACAAAAAGCACTCACATCCTCTTTCCAGCAAATCTGTGCCTCCAGCTCTGTCAGGCCAAACATGAGGATGATACTAAATTGTTGGCGATAGAACTGCAGCCCTGCATAGCCCCGTCGCGGGCTGATGGTGCTTGCCACTTTCGAAGTGTCCGCGTGTACATTACACAGGGTCGAGAACATCCCTGACAGCCCTGGGGATCAGTGCTGCGTGGCCTTTGGTAGGTAACCCCACACACCTGGTTCTAAGTCAGTCCAGCGCGGATCAGGGCTGTCGCCCCTGTAGCACACGACCTCTGTGGCAATCATATTGCACGCAGAGCGGTCTACTACTTCCGTAATGAACTCCTTACGGAATTCTTTTGTCTCAGAAACGGCCGTGCCCTGCAAAATGCAGTGTTAGTGCTCGCTCCTCCGCACGGCGTATGTTAATAACTCGTTACCTTCTTCAGAATTGCGCTGAATGCATTAGGCAGAACGGTCCGGCCTGATGGGCGCGGGATGGCGAAAGTGGCACGCTGCTTGTGTTGGGAATTGTTCTTGTCAAATTCTACTGCACAACGAGTGCCATACGTGAACTTGGAGACGCGTGCGGAAACACGGTGATCTAAGAAATACGCCATGGCGCCATACGCAACAGCCTTACCCCTGTCAAAAGTTCAAACACTGGTCACCACAATTTGTTCCTTTTTAGAATAAGACTACGTACGTATGGCTGTCAGGGCGAGAGAAACTGAGGTTCAGGGCACTTAGGTGGCTTTGCAGTCGCGCGAAAAGCCATTCGCTGGCTGCAAACCCGCCGACGAGGAAAACGGTCTAGGTTCATTCAGTAAGTGCACCAAGCAAAGTGATTAGAATCCTACACCGATAGTCTTTGTTGCAGCGTAGCGCTGCTCCTCGATGGCATCGATGATAGCCGTCGCAGCTGGTTCGAATAATGGTGCTACATCAACCCTGGGAGGAAATGAGATACATTCAAGTCGCAAACAGTAGGTGCCATACCCCTTTAACTTTAACTGCCCGGACTTGATGTCGAAATTAGGGTCCTTGTCCCTGGTGGTGCCGAATCTGATGAATGCGGGGTCATTCTCGCTGCTGAACCGTAGCTTGGTTGTTGTGTCGAAAATCGTAGCCATATGAGAAACCATGTCGTCGCCTCCAAACTGTGATCCACGGAGTTTCCCTGCAGCCCGTCAGCCAACCTGGATACTTCAGAACAACAACATGGAATACCTTGGAGCATCGTCCGAGCCCTACGGCTTACGAAGACGGATCCTTGTAAGCGGCCTAGTAATGTCTATTGTGATAAATGATGCGCAGAATTATGACGACTTACACTCGGCAGGTGCGATCTCTTCGAAGGATGGTGCTATGGTCATGTGATACGCGCTGACATCAATCGTTCCTCCCCCAGCATCGACAATAATCACGCCCTGGCCGTCCTGAAATCTCCGGTTAGCCTCTCGCCAAAATACATAATCTTGACCTCACTTGGAAGCCGTCGGCAGCAAGGCCACTACTAAGACAATAGTGAAGACTCGCTTCTCCCTCGGTGACGAGATGGATCCTCGCCCAACCATCTGGTGTGTCGGGCACGAGTCCTGCCATGATTGCAGCATTACGAATTTGCGCCTGCTGCGGCCCCTCCCATCCATTCGGATGGCTGAGCACAAATTCGGTTGTGTGTTCAACAGAACGCAGCATGCTTGCGCCGTTCGCCTGCACCTCCTCGATGTACTTTTCGGCACATTGATGCAGATAGTGCATGAAGTCGGAGAGGACCTGTACTGCCGTCTTGTTCAGCGGAAGGGGCGGAATGTCTTCGTCTGTGACGTGGGAGGACTGCATCGTTCTAGGACGAAGATGAAGCTTCCACCTTTTTCGCGGCTCCAGGTTAGTAAACGACTTGACGTGTGTTTGTTGGTTGGGACCTACCATTCCAGCTTCACCCATCCGTTATCTTCGATTTCCTCTTCGATGTTCTCCTGCGTTGCTTCTGCGCCTACGGCACGCACAGTACCTTCTTGGTCGTAGCATATGATGGAAGGTATTTTGCAGTCACCTCCGACGTGTTCCTGCGCTGGGAATCTGTGGGCGAATAAGCAACGAATAATGCAACCCTTGGAAATGCTATCGCACCGATTTACACCTTGGATGTCAGGGACCTGTCCAGGGTCGAGGAAGCAGTAAGAGACACCACTGAACGTCGTCCCGACGTCAAAGGCGAAGACAAGCTTGCGACACGAGCCGCTGTATGGTTGTCGAGGTGGCATAGTTTTGGTTGTGTACGATGATGGATAGGGATCTGTTATAAAACACTCGTTGCTGAGCTACATGAGGCGGCGTGGCCCTCGTGCCCTCGCTAATGGATTAGCACATGTTCTCTGGCATGTATGGTTCCATTCAAGATCTGATCAGCACTGTCCTTATCTGTCTTTGGGACATAGCAGACTGTGACATCGAAGTATAACGTAGCCCTCACGAAACTCAAAGCGGATATGGTATCATACAAAACGTGAAATAGTCTCAATTCAAACGTGAACTCAGATAACAGCGTGAAATTACAACCAAACACAGGATGAGCATAGCATAGAGAACGAGGCGTGTTCACGGTAAGACTAGACTTCTTCCAGCTCATCGTCATAAACTACTACTGCTGGAGTTCTGTAAACACAGTCAGAATTATAGAAAACAGGCGTCAGGTTGTACACTTACCGTATTTCCTCTGCCTGAGGTACAGGGGTTAGGCTAGCAGCGTCATCGAGATAATGACGACTTACCCCGTCTTGCCAGCCAATCACAGCCTTCAACTCTGTCAACCCGAAGAGCAGAATGACTTTGATCTCCAGCGCATAATACGTGGAGCCTTCTGCAGAGCGCTTTGGGGCGAGTTTCTGGGCAATCTTCGATGTGTCTGCGCGAACTGTGCATAACGTCGAGAATGAATCTGGTTCATAAAGTAAACACCAGTATGATGGACAAACAAAGTATCTTACTTCGCTCTGAATCCACCCAGTCCGGATTGGGAAGGCAGCCTCTGTAAGACATGATACCGACTTCGACGTTGTTACATGCTGCCTGATTGTACCGTCGGATAGCGAATGTCTCGTTGAATTCTTGCTGTTCAGAGACACGTGTTCCCTGCTGCACATAAGTAAGGAACCTTCGAATGCATGTGAGAAGCTACCTTGGTCAGTATAGAAGAAAATGCATGAGGCAGAGCAAGAATTCCAGAGGCACTTCGGAAAACTTGCTTTTGCCTGGCGCGATGCTCCGTATCGAAGGGGCTGTATGGAATGCTGCACTCAGTGCCATATGTGTAACGAGCCACACGGGACGATACAAGATGATCGATAAAGTACGACACGGCACCATCAGCAACAGCTTTATTACTGAAAGCAAGATTTATTAGCTTGAATACTTGTCGATTACTGGTGCTCACCAATGGTTATCTGGTCGACTGAAGCTAATACCAAGCGACTGGAAGTACTTTTGTAACCTTGTGAACATCCAGTCGCTCGCAGCAAAGCCTCCAACGAAAAATACAAACTTTGGGTGGGCAGCAGGTCAGTACTTCCGTTTAAGTGTATTAAGTTACGGACTTACTGTGATTGGAGTGCCTGCGGTTATTTGGGCTTCGAAAGACTCGATAATATTGCTAATGGAGGGTTCAAAGAGTTTTGCGACGTCTTGTCTTCAGTAGCAAAGCGTCAGCTTTGGCCAGTTACGAAACTGAGCTGCAATACTCGCCCGTTTAATTTAAGTTGACCGTTACGGATATCGTGCTGAAGATCTCTGTCACGAACGGTACCAAACTTGATATATGACGGATCTTCCGGGGAGCGAAACCTAAGCTTGGTGCTGCTGTCGAAGATGTCCGTCATTTGCTGGACTATGTCCGGCGTGCCGAAACGACTGCCGGACAATTTATCTGTCAAATAAAGTCAATTAGTGCTCACACACGCCTATCAGGGACATAAGGGCTAGCCTTGAAGAAGACCATGAGCACGACGGGTCACGAATACAGAACCCTGAAGTCGACCTAAGGAATGGAGAATGAGATACATGGGTCAAGAATATCACGTCACTTACATTCGGGCGCTGCAATCTCCTCAATAAGCGTTGGGGATAGAGTCATCGAATACGAGCTAACGTCGATGGTCCCTCCCCCTGCATCTATGACGACGACACCTTGACTGGTTGAATTATCAGAGTCCTCTTCTTCGCCATCTCCAGAGACGACGATTGGAGTCTTTGACATCGTATCTGATGCCAGGATATTAGCTACGCAGTAATGCAAACTCGCTTCCCCCTCAGTAAGCAAATGAACACGGGCCATTCCCTCTTCCGTACTCGGAATGAGGCCGCCAAGGACAGCAGCTAGCCTGATTTGTTTCTGCTGCGGGCCTTCCCATCCGTTTGGATGGGTGAGGACGAACTCTATGCGGTCCTCGAGTGATCGCCAAAGATTAGATCCGCTTGCATGCGTATCCTCGATATAACTGCGTGCACAACGAAAAAGGTACTGCATGAAGTCGCCGAGCACCTCAACGACATTCTTGCCTTGTGGAAGAGGTGGGATGTCATTATCAGTAATGTGGGAGGCGGCCAGATGTTTGGCCCGCAGGTGAAGTTTCCACCTAGATGTTGAACATGCTCCGTTAAGCAAACACCGATGCGTGTATTCAACAGATATACCATTCAAGCTTCACCCATCCTTCTTCTTCGGCTCTCTCAATAATATGCTCCTGTCGAGCTTCCGCGCCAATTGCACGGGGAATACCGGTGGTATCATAGTATAGTACAGAAGGTATCTTCGAATTTCCTCCGCTGTGCTCTTGTGCTGGATATCTGATATTCGCAGTCGACAACAAACCAGGACTATTGGATTACAATGACTGACCTAGTGACAGGTTCTATCTTGGGAACTTCCCCAGGATCGAGTATACAGTAGGAAATCCCACTGTATGTAGTGCCCACGTCGAAGGCAAGGACCAATTTGCGAGATAGTCCATCATACGGCTTACGGGGAAACATGTTAATCAAGTGGTTGATGCGTAACTGGACGAACGTCGTAAGCTCCGCACTGGTGCACCGTCTTATACCTCGTGGGAGAGGTCACGCATGGATGCCCCTCCAAATGTCCGTTCACAATTTTCACCATATCACCTCCCAGCGTTCAACGAATGGTAACATGAGATCCCTGGGAGTACTGGGGGTAGTGGGCGTGCCACACACAGGTGATCTGCAGAGAGCTATCGGCATTCAGGTGCGCGGTCTTTGATTCTTCTAGATAGAACCAGTATCAGTCCAAGAGTGAACGGAGAATAGACTGGAGGATGCCTCGAGGCTACCCCACAAGAACACGGACTACAGACTTCTGATGGTAAACGAATTAAGCTGATAGATTGCATCGGTGATTGGCAAACTACTCACCTGCGTCCAGCATGGGAAAGGAATGTGGCATCTTCTGTGTGGGATATTCTTATTGCAAAATTGAGGGGCTTATCACGGTGATTGGTGTCGTAGGATTGCCTTCGTCCCAGCTAGTCTACGACAACAAGCCGTTGGTGGATGGTCGTATCCAGGCGGAGATGGGTTTTGACTGCTGATATGACACATACTTACGCAATGAGCAAGTTGGGACAGACGGCACACAAATCCAGATCTGAGGAAGGACGGGCGATATCAAAATACCACCAACGGTGCGTAAGGGACGTAATACGCCCTTCGGCCATGCCGTCTAAATTGGTGAATGCCATAGCCCCGGGTGCACCATCATGCCGTGCTGCCAGGAGGTGACGGAACACAGCATGCCTTCCAGGCGATGAGAATCGACCAAGCGACTGAATTTTTGAAGACAAAATGACTTCAAGCATGCCTACATGCGGTCCGCAATGTGATCTGTGAGGCGATTTGGAATGCTAACATAGCGTGTTCCGACGTCGCCCTATGTGCGTCGTACCGGGCACGAGGCAGACTCGTGAACATGCTTCTACCACATGGCAAAGCCCAGCCCTTCAAGATGGTGGTTAGTTCTACCTTACAACCAATACAACCATGAACTCGTCGACCTACGGGTTCTTACCATCTAAATTCTTCACTGTACCCGTTGCCCTTACCCCTGTGCTAATGTGTTTCTTTTTACGTCGACCTCGCGCCGCACTCCTTACCTGGCTAAAATCCTTACCTTTTTTCCATGACATTAAAGGAGAAGAACGGCTGCTTGAGCTGAAGAAGAAATGCGAGGAGGAGGAGAGGAAACGCGAGTCAGTGGAGGACAAGCTGAAGAAACTTGAACTGGAGCAACAGGCGTCGGCCCAAGAAAAGGGCGAACTGAAAACGGAAATTTCTCGGCTTACGGCCGCTCTGAAGAAAACTAGCAAGGAGGCCGATGAAACTCAGGTGAAGTTACGACAGGAGCAGGCAGAGAGAGTGAATCTACAGCAGGAGCGCTCCAAGCTTCAAGATACGTGTCAAAAGTTGCAGAAAGAACTCAGCTCGTATCAACTACAGCTCAGCTCGTACCAGCAACAGCTGCTTGTGCGAGAGAATGAGAAGAAGACGTTGAGGAACGAGATGCTGGCCTTACAGGCCAAGTTCAACGATCAGACCACTCTCCTTAACGACCGCACGCGAGAGCTGCAAGGTGCACAGGCATTCTTGAGCAAGGCCGACACGCTCTCTGGAGCGGAGGTTATCAGACTAGTCGACGAACTCAACCAGGAGATCATGCAGACGGCAGCTTTCATCTCGGATTCCTTCGATTTCGCTCGGAGGCCTGAGCACCAAGATGAGATTAAGGAGGCCAGCTCGCGAACCAGTGAGCTGATTGGACCCACCATGACGTCGCTCCTAAGTGCCGTGCAGCATGGAGAAGACCCTCTCTTGATTCAGGTCGCACTTCAGGCTGCCACAGTCGAGTTTTCTCGTTGGATCATAATGACGTGGGACTTTGATGGCTTGCAGGCCGAACAGCCACTGGCAGAAATCTATAACGACGTTCGGGAAACAGGTGAGACTGTCGTCTATGTAAAGAAGTTAGGGTACTTAAAAGCGGTATAGAAAGCCAAGCAATCAGCGGCCGGTGGCGCGCTTTGACTCGGTCTCATGCGCAGAAGGTTGCTCTGCAAGAATCGGATGTGCATTCTACCATGGTTGCGCATATCAGTGACACCCTGGTGATCGTGATGATCGCAGCTGGCTGCACCAAAAACTACGAAGACACTTATCGCGAGTTCACAATGAAGTTCGGTGAACGCGTATCGAACATTGTACGCATGGCGGTACGACTTAACAGAGCCATGGGCGAGGAAGTCACCTCAGCAGATCTCTGGCCCACTCATGCTGCGGCCGGAGAGAAGTTCGATACGGAATCGATGAAGGACTTTGACGAGGGGAGTGGGGCTCAATCAGGCGTGGTTTTGTGTACAACTGCGCTCGGGTTGCAAAGGTCAGAGAAGGTTGGGAATGGTGAGGGCGCAGAGTACAAGACGATGACGTTGGCGAAACCCAGAGTTGCTCTTGAAGCCATCGCAGATGGGATGGAGAGGGAGGAGACAAGCCCCGGTAACTGACTTGTGACATTCACTGAACTGTATCAGTGGCACATACTACGTAGTATTCTTTCTATTCGTTTGACTTGTGTTCATCGCTATTAGGTTATTCGTGACCATTCTATTAATGATTTATTAACGCTGCTCGACGCATAACCAGTGGACGAGATACCAACCGTTTTGACTTGAAGGTGATCTTCGAGTTGGAGATCATGATGATGGTAGCAGTGTAAAGTTTGCACTGCTTGTTCAACGAGTTGGGCGATAAAGTTTCACTTAGTAACAGGCTCG
Source organism: Rhizopogon sp. AM-2018a (assembly GCA_002995095.1). Classification (NCBI taxonomy): domain Eukaryota; kingdom Fungi; phylum Basidiomycota; class Agaricomycetes; order Boletales; family Rhizopogonaceae; genus Rhizopogon; species Rhizopogon sp. AM-2018a. The sequence continues at coordinate 12,475 of PVYJ01007389.1, read as the reverse complement.
GACTCATCAAGTTCGCTGTCTGTCTCGACGTACTAACTAGTCTCCCCAGAGAGACCGTAGACGAGAGAAGATAGTCCTTTCTTCTTTACTACGGTCTAATACCGGAGACTACTTACTACGTAGCAAATTTCCTTAACGCAGTCACCTCTTCTCAAAATCCCTTCAAATTCGTTACTACATCCTGACAGTACACAATGGCGAAGAGCAAAACAGGACCACCTTACGCAGGCCGCTCTGCCGAATATCTGGTCGTCACCTATCCATGGGGCATGGGACGTGACAACAAGAAACGCGTCTCCAACGACTTCGACAGGCTAGGTGCATGGATCCAGTATATGTTCCACGAAAAGGGCATTCATGCACAAGCAGAATGTATATACACTATGGGGACAGTAAGTATTATTCCATTAGTATTGCACCGAACCCATGATTCGATTCCAATCCAACGACGGCAGAGAGATGAAGTCATCGTGCAGCTACCGTATGGCACAGATATTCAGCCACTTCTCGGAGAGCACAAATGGGCCCTCATTGCAAAAAAATGGGAAGGGAATCCAGACGATTCTCGAGCGTCCTGTATTTTCGAGTATAACTTCCGGAACAACGGAGACCCCGGTAATCGTGAGTTGCCTGTGTCAGTCTATCTTACTTTTGTCCCATGTTTACCTTAGACCTTCAGATAACTGGACTGACCAGTATGCCAACCCACTTCCTAAGGGAGTTACCGTTCCAGCGAAGTCCCCGTATCCCGAGCCAAGCTGGACGGACCCCCCCAGCTCCATTCGTAGTCTTGTCCTTCCAATACCACCTAGACCACCGCCGCTTACCACAGAACCCGAGCCAACACAGACCACAGCGTCTGCTGTTCAAGAAACGACACTTCTGCCTTCATGCATCCCCGCCATAACTTCGTTATTACCGCAGGCAACTCAAACTCCCCCGCCTCCACCTGTCAATGACACTGTAAGCCATCTGTTGTTAAGAGTTAGCGCTTGATTGGTTAAATATATGCAGTCTCTTTTCAGACCCTATGAACCTCCTACGCAACATCCAGCCCACGGAACTTTCATCAATCAGACTAATCAGTCAAGGAACACATCCGCAGACCAGCAAAATCACCAGAACAGCCCACCAACCAAGGGGAAGCATCTACCAGACTTGAAATATATCAAAAAGCTAGATCCCTACCAGGAAGGTGTGCACTTGAACTTAAAAATATACTTCACGTATGTGACCGTCTTTGCAGAAGAAGATGCTAAGGCGCTTTTGAGAACACCTCCACGCGATCGTGGTGGTTCTAAACCAATCAAACAAGAAGCCGTCAAGAAGGAACTGACTGACACGGGCTACGAACCTAGTAAGCGAGTATTATGCTGCTGTGCCGCAACCACTTTCATTCCCCTCAACGCGAGCAGAATATCAGCCATCCTCAGAACTTATGGACGCCATCGACAGTCTGATACAGCAGCAGAACGAGGAACAGAAAGCTGTAGGACCCAACGTGACTGACACCCCGCATCCACGGTCTTGTACGTGAATCGGTAGTCGTGACCTTGTGCATATAGTAACGTGGTGCACTCAGCTTCTTACCAACCATCTGCCGAGCTTGCGGATGCAATTGACAGTCTAATCCAGCAGCAGGACCTCGACCAAAAGCCTTTAACTAAGCAAGGTTCTCAGCGTACACAGGACCCTCGGCAGAACCCTCGTGCGTCATTGTCACGTTTCGACAGTTGTACTAACAATCCTACGTAATATCACGCACAGCAGATTATCAGCCATCCGCTGAATTGACGAATGCAATTAACAGTTTACCTCAACAGAGTACGGTCAGCGAAGAGGATCAGAAGCCGGTTCTAGACCCACGACGTGCGTATTTTCCTTTCATCCTCAATAATGCTGTTCAGCCCGAGTACAGCGCAAAAAAGGAGAAAAATCGCACAGGGAGAGCAGTCAGGTATGTAATACAGATTCTAAATACCAAAATGCAGGATCATGAATCATACTCAGGATTGGAAAAGATCAAGTCGGAAAACGCATAGATCTTACATTGTACTTTCGGAGCGACATATCGTAAACACCGTTTACTCATCCATGCTGTTAACCACTATCTCTAGTGCAACCTTTGGCTTAAGCAAAAGCTTGTTATCCCACTGGGTTTCTCCCGATGTCGCTAGTCTTGTTGTTCGGTTCAGGCCAAGATCCGTCGTGCAAAGCACCCGGACGCCGTCAGGGGCAGGATTTCCATCTACGTAGGCATCCTCCATCACCTCCGCAGAATACACAACCCCACCCGATATTGTGACAGTCCTCAGGTCGGTAGATGTGATCTCTTCCATTACGATCTTCTTTAGCTGCGTGGCTAGCTTGAAGAGGAGTACGATCCTGTCACTTAGCTTCTTTTCTGCTGATGCACGAAGTGAATCTGGCGATGCAGAACATCCTGCAGCGAGCATGATGTTGGCGAAACGTACAGCAAGGTATGATGTTGCCTGTGCGATGAGCTGAGTCTCTTCGCCATTGGAAGTGTATGCGACTGTGAGTGCACGCCACCTCCCTGATACAGCTTGTGCCTCTGGAGCGCAAGTGTCATCACGTGCACACAATATATACATACGTTCTTAACACTCACCTCCAAGTCGTATTTGTTCATATGTGCCGGCGAATACCTTGTTGATATCCTCACGAAGCGACCATGAACGAATCACGAAGTCAAGGAATTGGACGAAGCACGATTGGAATGTGATCTGGATGAGGAGGGGATCGTCTTTATGCTTTTTAGTAGCCAAATAATGCGCGAGTGATGGCCCAAATGCTCCCTTGACCATTCCACAGGCATTCTCGTCCCTTATTCCTGCAGACTGAAACGAAAACGCATCTACCATCGATTCCGCCATGTAGGCAGCGCTCTGGAGTATCTCAGCATTGAGCCTCTGCACCATGGAGATGACGTCGGCACCCGAGGAGGTGTCAGCGGTGGTCAAGAAGCTCTGAGCGCCTTTCAGCTCGAAGGTGCGGTCCTTTAGGAGGGTATTCAGTTGTGCCTTCTGCTCTGACATGGCTTTCAGTTGGTTCCTCGTTGAAGCGAGCTCGGATTCGGTTTCCCAAACCTTGGCTTCGAGAACGCGCGAATTATTGGTAGATCCTTTCAAGTTCGCCACTTCGTCTCGTAAGCTGCGTTTTTCCGCATGGCTCTTTCTCAGCTCCTGATCGTGGGTTTGCGCATCTGCCCGCGCTCTGTGTAGGGCAGTGGTCATCTCCCGTGTTTTTTTTTCCGCAACGCTCCTTTCGACCTGCAGGGCGGCCTCAGCCCTTTTGCGCTCGTCAACCAACTTCTCGGTCTCCCTCCAATAATAATCTAAACTCTCATTGGCTGATGCGAGCTCTTTCCTCAGCTGTTCGATTTCAATTTCCATACCTTGATTGCCTCGTTCAGACCCACGAGAACTCCTGCTGCGTGTAGCAGCAGGTGGTGGTGGTAGAAGCTGAGAATCAGTGTGTGGCGTGGGGCGCGAATTGAGGCTCTGCATGTTTCCTTCAGCGCCTTGAACTGAATGAGGGGTGTTGTTGGTATGGTCCAGTGAATTGATGGCTGGAGAATCTGGGGGCTGGGATGAGCCCTCGCCCATCTGCAGCGGAGCCCTTGCTCTATCCTTCGCCACTCCCGCCTTTGCAGGAGGGTTTACCTCCTCTTTCAAGGACTGCGCATACGAGGAACCTGTTAGAACTCGACTGTAGGACTCTGTATCTCTCCGTCGCGAAGATTTTGTTGCACGAGAAGATGGGACTGTTTCCATTGCCTTGACTCTCGTTTCTTCGGAAGTCCTATATGAACGCATATTGAGGCCTGACGTCTCCTGCTCGTATGTTCTTTTCTTCGTCATGTCTTCTTGTGTGGGGCAGCTATGATTTTCAGGATGTTTTGCCTCGGTTTTGAAACCTACTGCCGAGGTAGCTGTGTTCCAGATGCGCGTAATGGGGTCAAACATGGGGTCGACCAGGTGCTTCAATACGAAGGGGAATGCATGTGCAGCCCTCCAAATTAAACCCATTAGCCTAGCGATCGAGATATCCACCTCTCACGGCCATGTGGTGTCCGCGTTTTCGAACATCGCTCAGAAAGTATGTCTGCTTGCGCTCTACATTTCAGGGCCTTCATCTCATTCAGTGCGTTGAGAATAGATAACTGCGACACGTAGGTATGTTACAACATGCAGAAAAGTATACAAAATCTCGTTCAGTACCCATGCAGGTTCTGAAAAAGCCACCGATCTCAATCGTCCAAGTTGTCCACCACAGATTCCAATGCGATCTTTGGTTTCAACAGTATCCTCAGTCCGGCACTGACTCCCTTGGAACGCTGACACAACCCGATGTCGGTGGGACACAGGACAAGGTTGTTCGCAATGTCCTTGTCGTGGTCTCCGTCATCATATGCATCATCCATGCATGTGGAGTCGAACGCTGTAGCAGGTTTGATCACCACGACATCAAGACCTAGGTCGCCGCTATTCCCAATGAGCCTATTGATGCGAAGACCGGTCTTCGCAAGCAGTGAGATCTTCTGGCTGAATTTCTGCGTCAAGGCATCGCATAGCTGCGACCGGGTGGCGTTGCAGCCAGCCACGAGCAAGATGTCGGCGAGCCCTGCAATTATTTTGGACGCGGCTGCAGCACAAAGCTGGGCATCATCTATCTGGATATGCTTGGAGAGAATGTTCACCAGTGCGCTCCATGCTGTGGAGACTGTCTGGGCTGCAGACGAGTCAGTGAATTGGTCGCAGAGGCCGGTATAGTGCTTACTGATGCCGCTCTGGTCAGTTGTCCCAAGTCTTTCTTTACCTCCGCCCGCAATCCAAGCTGTCGAGAGCCAGCAGAGGTACTGAGAGATGAGCGCCTGGAAGGCGATCTGGATGAGGATTGGATCGCTATGATCCTTGGTGCTCAGGAAGTGGACGAGGCCTGCACCAAGGGTCATGCCCACTTGCTGGAATATCGCCTCCTCATTACCCATGGCTCCTCCTTTCCCAAATCCGAAGGACTCAGTCATAGACTCTGCCATAAATGTGGCATCTTGAAGGATATCAGAGTTCAGTTTACGAAGGGCGCTGACCACCTCGCTGCTTGAGGACATCACACCAGCGTTCACAACGCTAGTAGGACGCTCTGGGACACAGTTTACAAGCAGCGAGCGGAGGTGGATGAATTCTTGCATAAGGGCTGTCGACTCTTCGCGGGCAACGTTTGCACTCTTAGACTGCAAACTGAGTTTCCTCAGTTCGGCAAGCTCTGTGTCTTTGGCCTTCAGCTCGGCTTCTAGTGCAGCGACTCGGTCTGTCAGGCTTATCCTTGCTATTTGCTCTTTCCGCAAGGATTCGACTTGGGCAGAGCTCTGTGACAGTTGCCGACGGCACACTAGCACACTGCTCTTTGCATCCTGCAACTCGGCTTGAGCCTGAGCGGTAGAGCGAGTCAGCTCCTCGAGGGCTTGTCGCATCTCCTGGCTTTGTTGCTGCATGGTAGCCTTCAGGACATCGTTCTTCTTCGTAAGCGCTGTAGCAACGTCTTCTTTCTCCTTCTTCGCCTGTTCGCTCTCAGCGAGAGCCTCCTTATTCCGCTGCCGCAGCTCTGCGATTTTGGCCTGCAGGCTGCTCGTCTCCGTCATGGACTGATTGAGCAGGGACTGCACCTGCTCCTCGAAACAGCGGTTCTCTTGCTTTGCTTCGTCGAGGAGCTTTTGGAGGTGCAGCACCCGCATGTCGTCGTACGTTTTGCTGCCGTCAAGGCTGACGACGTCTGCATCGTGGTCGTCGCACACGGGGGAGACTTCCTCCCATTCTGTGCGGTGGTCAGCGAGGGCGGCGGTTCGAGCGCTTGTTTGCGTGGTGAGGACGGGTCTAGCAGTCGAGGACGACGATACCGTCCAGTACGGAACGCCCCACGTCATCATTGGTTTTGGGAGAGGTTGATAAGGTTGTTCTGTGTGGGTAGGATGGTGCGAATGGCTTTTCCGCTGCGCGGTTTTCCTTCCTCATGGCTGCAGGACATGCGTTCTCCATATGATGTGATTGTACCCAATTTGGTCTAGATCTTACTTTTGGGGGAAGAGATCTAGCCCGATGGTGAACGATCATTCTCGTCAACTCCTGAGCCACGCAGCGTACTTCTTGAACCTTCACATGCCTGCAATCGACGGGCACCTTGTGTGCGTGTCGTTACGAAGATCACCCATTCTTATGTATCGCATACAGAAACATTCCGCAGGTACAGCCTTTCGGTCACGGATACAGTCATCGGTACGTTTGATGTCTGATGTCGCGCATATAGGAAAGCTGTTTGTCTGGAATTCTGCCAATACTGTGGTACACGTACACTGGTGAGTACACCACATCCAAATAATGCAGAAACCGCGTATCTGTCGCAGGGCGTTCGTCAACGTGTCTTAATTCTGCTACTTCCTATGTTCGATAGCGATCAGACAGCGTGTGTGAAATAGTTATTCTTAAGCTTGATATTATGAGCTACTAATATGTCAATAGTTCTGAAACTCACTCCGTGAAATTCGTATGGATTAGATATTCCTGAAGGCGACGCTAGAAACGGTTGAACCAGCATAACCAACAAGAGATAACCGTGATGACCCCGACTTGTCAGATCTCCCTAACGAGTGAGCGAGGGATTGTATAAGATACTTTATTAGAAGGAGCGACTGCTCTTCTTCTATAGGTCTGACTAAGGGAGACAATAGGCCCTTGCGTCAGTTGTGCAACCCATCTATATTGCTTACAATGAATATTAGTAGTAGTTGGATAGTCATTGCTTTGGGTCCTTGGCAGGGACAAAGAGCCACCAGATGCTGATGATAAACCTCAAGCCCGTGGCAACACCAAGGGTACCAGCTGACCCGATAGCATCGAGTAATGCACGTCCCAAAAACCCGCCCAAGAACAACGAGCCGATGGCTAAAATCTTATGATCTCGAGAGATAACGATCTTCCGGAACTCGAAGAGCTTAGGATCCACCATCAACTCACACCAAGTCGTCGTTAGCACCACTAAATTGCATACTCAGTGCGAATGAGAACCGAAGGACATGCACAAACTTACCGGTGGTAGTGAACTGCGTGTTGGTTCTCTTCCCCATGATCCCTTGCAGACCCATGCTCGCGCTCATGAAACCAACGCAGACAAACGACAACGTGTTGGTCCATGCGGGATTACTGCGCTGATCTGCCACGCTCGCCTGCCCGCTCTTCCAGATGGCGATGGCTGCCGCCATGGTGAAAAGAGTCTGGATAAAGGTACCAAGGAAGAGCCAGGCACGTGTTTTGCAGCCCATCCTGTCGCCAATGCGACCGATAAAGGCGCCGAAGATGAATGTGATGAGGGAGCAAAGGGCTTGCCTGTCCGCGAGGTGGAAAGAGTAATCGTGTTGGCCATTGAATAGGCGGGCGACGGCAAGTGCGAGCTGGACGTGGATGAGTGAGTGATTAGGTGACAAGACCCCGGGTAGAGACGCACCTGGATATTGTTTCCTGTTTGAAAAGCACACCACACGAATATTGCAGAGAAACAGACTGCATCGCTGGAGATCAGAGCGCATGTGAGTACGGGGGTTCCGGGGGGGTACGTTAAAAGACACACATAAAACCTGTCATGAAACAATATGCACACAACGGAACGGTGGATCTCTCTCCATCGACATCCATGAAGATATATTTCCTCAAACTTGTGAATATAATAGGAGTAGAGTCATTATTCTCAAGATCCTGCCTATCCGACATCATGGCTGAAGGAGTAGCTGGCTAGCGGCGAGCTCAAGGGAAGGGTTTGATGATGTCAAGATAATGGCCAGTCACATTATTTGGAGGGCAAAATCACTCATGCCATGACGGTCTTCATGTGAAACCTGGTCGGCACTTACTTCGTGTTAAGGGAAACAGTGTCAGAGGTCCTGGGGTCCACCGTGCGCGCACATGACTCGCTAGGCACTCCTTCCTCCTGACCGTATCGGTTGTGTGCTAAACTCACCTCTGGCCTCTTCCCCTTAGTCTCATAAATGTGGTGTCATATTTCTTTGAAACACTTGTAACGTGCTTCATCCACTCACAGGTGGGTACAGTATCACCCTTCCGCTGGACGTGCACTTGCATTCTGATAAAGAAAATGATTTCAAGTATTGAAGAGCCTTCTAATTTACATAATAAGTTACAGCAAACTCAGTGACCAATACACATTCATACTCTAACAGAGTATCCTGGCACACTGGGTCAGTTCCACTGCCGAGCACCTGAGATATGGATGTACAAGACAAGTGGCAGGTTGAGGAAGAACAATCAGCTTCCTTTGTTCTGGAACATAATGAAGGGGGTTTGGCGGGAGAGCCATTGCAAAGCTGGAGTCGGAGTCACGGAGTCTTCTAGCCCGCCTTTTGCATTATCCGTGGCGGATGCAGGGAGCTGGTTTGTTCCAGACACGTCGAAGGTACTGTAGTGAGTGAGCCTACTAGTAGTACTATCCGCCGTCCGGGGCACAGTGTCCACTGTCTTCCTCGGGCCGTCCCTTCGTCTAAGGTCTGCTCTGGCTATGATAACTGTGGGAGAGGCACTTTGCCCGAGCTGTACATTGCGCATTCCATTTTTCGTTTACTCTCTTGTCCCATCACGACGCCCTAGGAATAACGATCAGGGTTTTTCTCGAGATCCAGGGGTGCGACAACTGTCGCAGATATAACTCGCAGTTTAGTATGAAATCGGACTTGGAGTATGAGCACCGCTGCGGTATCATCGGTCACGTGAATAGAACGGCCCCAAAAAACAGGCTGCAGTAATTTAGCTTTCAGGGCAATTTCAGGTCCTATACTCCCCTCGGATCCATGGTGTGCCTGATTTGCTGTCACGATTTAAATCGCTTGATTGGTAAAGCCAAGGGAAAACAAAACCTGGTAAAAAGCCTTTACATAGCAACACTGTAGCAACCTGTCGATCGGGCGATCTTTCATTTTCTGAGCCCCTAAGTGCCAGCATGTTACCCGCTACAAGACATCTTGTTACCTTCAAATTCGTAGCGACTGGAGTCCCGTCCATCATGCTCGCACTCATGAAGCCAACATACCGAGTCTACTTCTTCTAGTCATGATGAACCTCCGCGCAGATTCAGTGGTGAGCTCCCTACTCACGTCTTGATATGACTCCACTTGTATTCACACATCTAAGTTTAAATCACGACTTCGCATATCGACTACTGTTCCGTATCCGCTCCCCATAATGCCAAAATATCCAGGGTCTGCAGATGTAATCTGTGAAGGTAGTAAGGAAGGAATAGGAGAACAGACGTACGCAGGACAGCCTATCACGACTGCTATGACTGCAAGAAGAGTATCACCCTTCCCGAGCCCAAGCGCCTTGTACATTGCTGGAGCAAATAGAGGAAATATGAAGCCTGCCATTGACCGCAGGCAGACGATGGCAGCCAGAGCTGAACACAACGTGTCAGGTAGGTCAATGAAAACACGCGATAAAACAATACCTGAAGCAGCATGAAGCGTAAAGGTATCCACGATGTACGCCATGATACTCTGGAAACTCAGAATCAAACCCGCTCCTGCAAGCGTGATACCCTGTCAGAGTCTTTAGTTGTAAACAGTGCTAGCCGACTAATCAAACTAACAATATCTGGAGCTATCCAATGAATATGGGCTTGACTAGACCAGCCAGTGATCAAGCAACCTATTGGAAGTAACACAGTTCCGGGAAACATAGCAACTGATGATATGTCGAATGAGAACTCGAGAAAGAAGTAGAAAGTGCAAAGACGAACGCAATCTGAACTCTGGCTTCCCAACTCCGTCATTTTTACTCTTCAAATAAA